>CM075195.1:27281398-27481398 GCA_037577475.1 Chaunax sp. Z400
TCTCACTGCAGCCAGTATCTGTGGTTCGGCTCTCTCACTTTACAAGCTCTGATTTTATCCTTTTACAATAAATAATTCTGTTTGGATTTCCTGTTAATAGAAACAAAAGAGACACACCCATACACATGGTGCAGTTGTAATTTCTTGTTTGTTTTTTATTCCTGGATGCCCTAACACCACCCTTTGGCCTCAGCAGAGTAGCATCTCTCCATAGAAAGCATCAACTTGCTACGGTCGCATTTCTCTGATTATTGAAAAATAATACTGAGTAAAATAGATAATAATGAAGTCATGAGCAACAGGGAGTGACGGTGATTGTGAGCAGAGCAGAGGAAAATGTTTGCAGTGAAGTTGTCAGATCAGCAGTAAATGTATTGACAGGCCAGCCAAGTATTGACAGGCCAGTTTACTCTGCTGCAACTTTTCCCTGTGAATCGTTGGTCTGAACTGAGCTTTATGCTGCTTAGATCATACAGTGGATAAAACAACGTCATCGTCTGAGCCACGTCTGTTCTACTGGTTCATGCAGAGAACTTCAGCTCTAAATACAAATACATCCACAACCCAAACATCTTTATTTTCTTTTGCATTTGTCGAGCAAAATCTGTCACAGATGTCAAACCTCCTGTCACCTGGCTGATAGCCTGTTGTACTGAAATGGAAACTCCACTGATTTTACACATTTGTGTCTGTTTACAGGTATAGGGCAGTCCACACGTTTGAAAACTTAAAGGTGAGGGTGTAAATAAAATCTGTAGAACATTTTATTTACTGTGACTTTTTGGCTCAAAACCATGTTAACTGCAGCCACACAAGATCTTTGACAGAGTTAGTGACACGTTTTACTTTATTTTGAGCAGCTTCTTCCTTTGAGGCGATGTTGGTGATTTGGTGACTTATAAATGGAATTACTTTTCTGTTACCACAGAGTGACTAATGGACCAAAAAAGGTACCATCAGGTGTTGGTACCGCATTTCAAGCACTTTACAGGAACCAGTATTGGTTGAAAAGTGAACACTACCAAGGAAGAATCCAAGCAGTGAGTCAAAACAATCCACTGGTACAGGGTAAAATTAGTCATATGTCAAATCTATATAGACCTAAAATATGTTTTAAATGCCCACCCCACAACAAACACACAGATTAGGACCACACCTCAAAGCACAGGCTTCAGATGTTTATATGAACTTGAGGCTGAGGCTTTATTGATCAGACATGTGACATTCAGTACTCTGCATATACATCTTCTCTTGTGCTTGATATCTCTTCAACCTCTTTACACACAAACACACACAAAAGAGCAAGTCATGGACAAAACATGTTTCATCACAAAGGACAGTACAAAAGTCTGTAGGACAATGCAATTATAACAACACACAACATAGAAGTTCACACAATATTACATTGTTTATTACAGCATTTATTTACTTATCATTATAGTATTTATAATTACTTACCTGACCTTTTTTTTGTGCTGATTTAGCAAAACGTTTCAATGTCTTTTGTCTTTCAATGTCAATCAGTGTGACAGAGACAAATCTACACAGTGATTGGTCGATGCTGTCTCAGTCCGATGGCTTCTGTGCAGAAGCTGGCTTCAATTCTACGTCCCACTGAATTAGCTCCAGTCTTCCCTGCTCTCCTGTCCATGCTTCTGCCCTCTATGTGTGTCTTCGGAGTGATAAATGCACAGCTACAGCTGGTTGAAGGGGACCAAATCCATTGAACAGTTGATTTGGTTCCATTTTACCAGCTCTAGCAAAGCATTTTAGGGGTGCGTCTGGTCCTACTGGTGACAGCGTGGAGGAGGAAGAGGCGAACAAACAAATCTGTGACCTGAAAGAGACAAAACGAGAGGGAGGAAATGATGAGGAAAGAGGTTGTCCGCACACAAGTAGCATCAGATAAGAACTCATGCATCCACAAACACACATGAACACAAATACAAACACATAAGAACACAATCACTGATTCAGAGGAGCTGTTATACATAGAACCGGCAATGCCTATGTAATGTGAGTCAGTATGTACTGCATACAGCCTGCTAACCAACAATTAGGTATTCCATTAACACTGTTGATACTAAGTTTACTCTCTCCATCACATGTCTGTATGGATCATAATATTACTGATCTCCTTAATGCATCCATGTCCAAACTACCCTTGGATGAAAATTAATTTGCACAAATCTAAATCAACATTAGCTCTTCCATTCAATGAAATACTTCCCAGTAAGACTATTATTTGTTGTTCACATTTGATTTCAAGAAAAAGAATGAAGGAAAAGTTAACAATTAGGATTAAAGATGTCTGGGGCAATGTAAAGAGGATGCTGCTGAGCTGATCAGGTGACTGGAAGTGAGAAGATAATAATGTAATAACAATCAATAATAATGGATAATCAACAGATTGAATACAGAGATACAGTAGATAGAAGAGTTGCTGCTTTGGCTGCAGTGGTCAGTGTGACTATGGGACAAAAGGGGTCTGTATGTCGACAGGTTAGCCATCTAACAGCAGCTGTGGAGAAACTTTGGAGCTAATTTCTAGATTCGTCACTCGTTTTTGTAAAACTGGCAATATTCAAAATCTACACAGTTGATTTCTTCCCTAAAAAACTGAACTAATGGAGGGAAAATATAAAAACGAACTACAAACTACTACAACCTACTAAGTGGAGATGCAATGCATTCTGGGACACTTATGTGGAGAAAGCTCACGCTGCATACTCAGACATTCTTGCTAATCTAATATGCATCCGGTCACCTCCCACCTCTAAAATGCACTACACACTGAATCTGATGTCACACTTTGTATGTAATAATACATTAGTGTTTGATTCTGAACACATCCTAAGATGCTGTGTGACAGACAGGGAAATATAGAGGAAAAAGAAGAGCACGCAATGATGAGGAAGAGATGAGAAAAACGGAGCATGGCCCTGAAAGATAAGCGGAGCACGAATAAACGATGGTTACAGACAAACTGGAGAAAACAATGAATTCATCACTGAACTGCCAATACTGCTAATGAAGGCAGTGGATAGGACAGCAGGAAAATTAACTCTCATTGACCTCTCCCTCTATGTGGAACATCTTTTTCCTTCAGACACACACACACACTTTCACATACATCAACCATTCTCACCGGTCTGTTGTTCCTATTGTTACTGGTTTTTCAGGTTTTCGGCCTGTGGTTCAGGCTGTTGAGCCCTGCTGCATGTCTGACTGTGGTGCTACGGTCATGATGATTTCAGCAGTCTGCTGTTAACTGCATGCCTGGCTTGTCCTTGGAGCAAGTCACTCATTTCCTAGTTCAATTAGCCTAGCTAATCATTTAATCATTAGGAAATAAACACTTTAAGCAGAGTCTTGGCCCTGGAATTCAAGCAATTGATATTTTCCGCATGGATATTCTTTCCACAACTGACTGATATTTTATAATGACTTTGTTTTAGCAGATCCAGTGTGACATTGCATCTTCTCCTCTAGTTGACTATATTTTGCTTTTGAAAGCTTAAAAGGGCTGTAATCAATATGTGCATATTAGAAATGGATCCAATGACGTGAAAAGGGTTGCTTGTTGTGACAAATGCATGGACAAATATTACAGACTGTGCTGCTCTTCTCTTACGCTCTTACATCTGTCAGCTCATTATCATGATTTAATGTCTTCATCTTCGTTGTCTGCACTGTTTTCAGCCACAGCAGGATGCTGTTTGAAGCGAGAAGGCTATGATGAAGCCATTTTACATTTTACACCAAACTGCAGACTTAACATAGTGGAGTATTTATGAGCATTTTAAACATCAAAAAGTCATGGGAAAGTAAAAGTATTATGTGTTTATCAAATCATATGTATTCATCCACAGTGTTATGGAGCTCTGTCTATTTTCAAAAACTATTAAAAGCACAATAGTGAACCATATTTTCACTCTGTGTTTCACTAAGATGAATGCATACTAGTTTATTTTGATTTAATACACTATATTCATTCACTATATCTGTGCTTGAAGTACCCACTAGCACACCGTGTATTAATCCGCGGCTGAAAATAGCTGGCATTCTGATTAGAGGAGCCGCCTCCTAGCCCCAGCTGCCCCATGTGAAAGGCAATAGTCATCTTCATTATTGATCATAGTCGAAGGCAAACTATGTAGAAAGATAGGGCTGGCAGTGGCATTGGCAGAGTGTCTGGGTGAAAACCACTGACAGAAGCCAACGTAGTCGTCACACACAGGTCTGTGCAACTAACTTACTTGTATGATGAGGTTTTATACGGTTTTATAAGCACATCTGTCATCGACATGTAGGAAAAAACTTCACTCTATCAGTCTTATAGCTCTACTAGGTTGAGGCCTTCAAAAAGCAAATACACTGCCCTTCATCACTTCATCATCAATTATTATTATCATTATTTGCTTTTTTAATGTTAATTATTTAATTATCTGCAAAATAGAATGACATAATGAATAGTCAAGATCAGGGGATAGGACGTATGTGACATCATTGATCATGACTACTGCGCCTCACAAGGTGGCTGCACCCGGTCCAAAACAGCACATCAACGGATTAAAGCATGATTCCTCTGGAGAACAAGCTGCTGCTGAACATCCTCGCTCTCGATCATCTAAGGTGGGGGAGTGCTTTAGACAGAGACCGAACGGCGTGGTGCTCTGTAAGCTCTGTCTTATCCCATAAATACAACTGATCTGTGCAGCACTTAAAGTGAAAACATCAGAGCTCAGAGGGCAGAAACACTGCACAGCACCAAGAGTCCTGTTTACATGTCTTTTCTGGTAGAAGCCACTTAAGAATTTTAATTTTCTGAAGATTTGTTCATCACCAGTAATTCTTGTGCCGCTGCTGTTATCTAACAGACCTCGCCCATGAAGTGTGGGAGTATCTTAAACTGAGATCCAGCACTGTGGTTTATTGTAAACTCATGACAGCATTGATATACCAGGATATCGTTTTCTATTTTCTACTTAGTTTAAAAGCCGTTTATGAGGAAACGTAAACTGTTGTTACAGTCTGATAATGGTTTCACACTTATGCAGACATACATGTGTCGGCCATTATTTTAACTGCATACATACTTTGTAGCGCCGTGGCTTCAGGGCTCTGAGGTCTGAGTCCAGCATGTCCTCACCTACGTCTGCAGCCGGTCTTAGAACAAGACAACTGCAACCAGCAATACAACCGGACAAGCAAAGGCCCATTGTTGTTTAGAACTGCACTGGTAATAATGTGAATAATGCTGTAATTCAAACTGTTTCTGCTGGTTTCCACCCTTGTTTTACATTGTGATTGTGCTGTGGCAGTACACATGGACCGTCCAGCCATTGAATGGGATCAAGAGAAAGAGAGAGAGAGAGAGAGAGAGAGAGATTATACTGTCAGTCCAGTACCAAAGCTGTCCACCCCTCTCTAGATAACAAATACATCAGCTTCACTGCACACAAATGACTTTGGAAAAAGAAATGCTTAAATAGTAGCAGTGCATGAAAGGAGCAAAGGAGCAAGACAGGACATGTTCACTCTCTCTCTCCCTCTCCCTCTCTTTGTCTCCGCTCTCTCTGTTTAATAAACTTGTCACCCAAAAGACCGGCAAATTGATGAGGATGCATCCTTAGCTATGAAAAAAAGAAAAGAAACAATGAGGGAAAGAATGGAGGTCAGAGAGAGTGAGGAGAACGGCAGGCGGAAGAAAGTGGGAAGTAGCACACAGAGGATAGCTGGCCTGAATTCTCTACCCGTCCCAGAGACGCTGTTGTTCTACCCCTGCTACATGCAGCACTGCAGTGTGTGTGTGTGTGTGTGTTTATGTGTGTGTGTGTGTGTGTGTGTGTGTGTGTGTGTGTGTGTGTGTGTGTGTGTGTGTGTGTGTGTGTGTTTATGTGTGTGTGTGTGTTTATGTGTGTGTGTGTGTGTATGTGTGTGTGTTTATGTGTGTGTGTGCATGTGCAATGAGTTTATGTGCATGTCTGTGTTTTTGTAAGTATATAAGGTGTGAATGTAAATGTACCATTTTTCTGGATTCAACATAAAACTGTCAGTAAACTGTAAAATATTCTATACTTACCTAGATTTAAAATCTTAGATCTGGAAACATGAGATTAATCATCTTGTTTTAAGAGTTTTTCATCATCAACTTATTTTTAGAGTGAACAACTTATTTAAAGATTTCTTGATGTAAAATGATCTTGCTGCATAGATAATTGCACTAGTATTAAAGCCATTTTCTCCTCAAAGTCAATACTTATGTCTTGTATTCCAGCTCTTTTTTTGCAGTGTAGTGAGTGTGTGTTTTCTGTGTATTGCTCAGCAAGCTTCTGTGCGTATTCAAGTGCAAATATCAACTTCTGAGGACAAAGTGCTTCACATGAAATCCTTTCCAACTAGGATTTTCAGTAGATTAGGGAGAGAATCCCTTTGTTCTGCTGTTTGCGCTTTATTCTGGCAAACTGAGGCCCACACACTCATCAAACGGACAGCCCTCCTTCACACTGTGCACCTCTGCTCAGATCCTACATCAAACAGAATAATGATCGCGTTTGTCTGCTGAAAGCTTCAACGTGAAACTGTAACGCGGCTCCGTCACAATCAAAACTCCAATAAATAAAGGTGTTGTGCATTGTGCAGTATATGTGGGACAGAGTGCTGCATGTGTATGCACTCCTGCACGAGTGTGGCTGCTGCTGTAGGTGCCCTCTATCGGGCTGACTGTATGGTTGGAGATAGGCTGGCAACTCGTCTATTCTGGGACTGTTCGCTGCATTCCTTCCCTTATATTGGAGACAAAGGGGAGGAGGGGTGAGGGTTAGGGACAGCTGGACGCCAGCAGAGAGGGAGGGTGAGGTAAAGACAGTCAGGGAGACATAGTAGGAAGGTCAGTGGGGGTGTGAGGCGTCCACGGGGAGACTCACACAGTTCAGGTGGTGTTATAGAGCAGCTGCCAGCCCAACAAGGAGAAGAGTCATTCTGAAAAAAGTTGGGCAGCAGACTCTGTCACTCTTCCTCACTGTGATATTTTCATTTCAGATGTATGGCCAGAGACCAGCACTGCCCTAATTCAAGCTACCATCCACTCACCACGTCACTCCCATTACTCATTCTGCCTCTTCACCTGCTGACCATGTCACATGCTCTATGTCTCACTCTCTGGTATTCCTCTAGCTCTCTCTCTCTCCTTATCAGGACAAGTGGCTCTCTGTGGCTGCCTGGCTGTCCAGCACCGCGTCCCGGGACCCTCTGAGAGCATCCCTTCCTGTCACACTGCAAAAAGTGAAATCTAAATCAAAGGCAAAAAAAAAAGATCAAGGCAGTGTCTGCTTGTTTTGTTTTTTCTTACCAGGCAGGTTTGTTTTCACTTCAAGCTATTTTGCCCTTAATAAGTAAATATAATGAGTGAATAATCTTAGAGAGATATTCTGACTTGCTACTTAGACTTTTTCCCTGATTCTGAGAAATCTATGCTTGAAATTAGAATATTAGATTGATATTAGAATATTAGATTAATATTAGAATATTAGATTAATATTAGAATACTAGAGTTTGATCAACACAGACAAGAACAAAACTACTTTATCCAAGACATTTGTTCCTTCAAGCATTTAATCCTTTACATCTCTTTACATATGAAGAACAGAATGTGTGTATCAATAAGACATTGTAAAGCTCTGCATGTGTCACACCACCATACATTTTACATTTTCATTATTTAGAGATTAATTTATGTCCCTGAGCAAAATAGTTTATCTTAGTCAGTCTTAGTTTGTAATCTTATATTGTGCTTTAAAATAAGCATATCCAGCATATATAGCTATATATATAATTCAAGACTTCCAGACGAGGTGATGGTGGTGCAGTCGTGAACACGATCACTCCCAGTCAGGGGGTTGTGGGATCAAACCTATCGGTCGGTGTGGAATTTGCATGGCAACCTTTCTAGGGTTTATCCTGCCTCACAGCCAATCTCAGCTGGGTTAATTACGTCTGCAGAGGAGGTTATGTTTTCACCAGTGTCTGTTTCTGTCACTGTGACAAGGATTACACAACATCTATCAGACGGATTACCAGGAAACTGCGTGTAAGGGTGCCAAGGAAGAAATCATCACATTTTGGAGTGGATCTATATTAAGATCCATGACTTATTTTCACTAGCGTTTAGTTTATTTTATTTAATAAGTGCTTACAAAGTGTCATTTATTTCAAAAGATTTCTCAACTGTCGAAAGTCCAAATCATTTTTCTTATCTCCAAGAAAGAACTGCAAAAAAAGATTTGCTAAAATATAAGAAATAAAGACTGAATTTGAGGAGATGGCTTTTTGTGAAGAAATCTTAAAATAAATTGATGAGTTTAGAAATAAGAAGGCTAAGAAAAAGAAAAACAAGTCAATAACTTTTAAAACAAGATAAATAATCTCCTTTCCAGATCTATGACCTTAAATCTTGGCAAGTACAGAACAGTTTGCTGTTGGCAGATAAATAATCTATTGTATATCTTCTCAAATCAAGAATTCCCTATTATTAGGTAGTTGATTTTTGTAGTGCCCATCAGTTTGCTGTGGCTGACTCCTGACAGGAACTCATGCTGTTACAAAAGACCATTAAAATCTACTTAAAACTGCACTAATCTTCTGTAAGCCTTTAAATGAAGCAGACTTAGGCAAACAATCCTAATGAAGGCCTTTCTGTATGTCTGATGAAGATTTTTGCCCGTTGGTAATTAGCTTAATGCTAGGCAGTATAGTAATGAAACAAGCTGACCTGTGATCAGGCTGTAAACTTTATCTTCTGTGGCTGCTTGTGTTCCTGCATTTACCCAATTACCTCGTGACTAAAGGCAGAGGGAAAAGTGGGATGTATATATATCACACTGATCATAATGAGGCTGGATCTGTGGGATTATGATGCGTGCTGCAGAGGTGGCTTGAAATAAAAGTCCATTAGCAGAGATCAGGCCTCTCTGTAGCACGGCCCCTTGTCATGGGGTTAGCGGTTGTGATGCTGCTGCAGTCCACTGCAGACACCGGCTGACTGGCTCCTGTTCCACCACCAACCCCTCCTTCCCCTGCATTCGGACGTGAGCAAAACCCAGCGGCTGATTCAGCACTATTCCCATGCCTGATTGGTTGATGAGAGAAGGAGACAAGACTGTAACAGGACCCTTTATCCTGTGCTCAGCCACTTCCATGCTCCCTTACACTCCCTCAAGATAAAACACGTCTGTTGGATAGAAACACTTCCTGACCTTGTGCAGCTGCTCGGGTTAGGTGTCGTCCTGTGGCTACCGGTAGCGAACCTTTACTTTATCAACCCTCTTAGGGTTACTGTGGCCTGTGATGATGTTACCTTTACAGCTATGTCCACACTGTAGTTCATTAAGTGTTGCATCTTTGACATTATCTCCACAGATACAATCAACTGGGGCTCCTGCTTGACCTTGTGTCCACCTTTGATCCAAGTCTTTCTTCATGGGGGATTTGTTTAAAATGCCATGAACACTTTTGGTCATGGTCCTTAAATGTGTCTTGATGCGATCTTTAATGTCTCCAACATTAAGTGTGTGTGCATTGCTCATATTCTGTGATTATTGCTGTGTTCATCTTCAGCAGCGTTTGATTTTACCTCCTTAATGATTTAATCCTTAAAGCGGTTTTATCCCTTAACCTTTTAATCTTAAACAGCAATACCCTTAAGACGATCAATACCTATTTAGATGATATATTTAATTAATCTCCTCCTCTGTCACCCTCCCCCCTCTCTGCCTTTCTCTGTAGACCACTGCAACATGAAAACTGGGTTTGTCTGTTTGTCTTAAACTTTTACTTCACTATTCAAAGAAGCACAAGGGTCTGTATCCTCCTCCACGTTTGGACACACAAGGAAGATGACGTGATGTTCTTAACAAACCATTTTATTCAATAATTTCACCATATACATCTGCAAGCCGGAGCGCTGTTCAGCAAACACAGATAGTCGTTTGTCGGCCGAGCCAACGTTCCTCTGTGTGATTTTATGTATCAGAAATTGCTGAGATGTAGCTTCAAAAATGAAATGGAAGTGGTAAAGCTGATTGGGACAGCCAATATCAGTAATTATCAGCTCATAAACTAACATAAGGATATAAAAAGTGCCAGCTGTTAAATCACGGACACGGGGCTGTCACTAAACTTCTTGGCAAAGAGAGATAATGGAGAGAGCTCAGATAGAAAGAAATGATGGTTAAGCTTCGACTTCTCCAGTGAAAGGAGATTAAGAGAATGAAGGGCACGGCAGAAATTAAAGGAAACAATTTAACGTGCAGATTTTTAAAAAGGCTCTCTTTTAAAAATTGCTTTCAGACTGGAGAATATTAAAGTTGAGAAGACGTCATCCTGTTTTGTTGGGGGATGATGTCATGATCTATATGCAGTAGCTGCCAAACCGCAATAGACCGGCCTTCTGTCTTTACCTTTCTTTATCCCTCTCTTTATTTATGCAGGCTGATTCTCACTCTGAACACGCTCCAACAACCCCCACCTTCCTCCACCTCTTCCCCACCCCCTCCACCCCTTCCTTTAACGAAGCACTGCCGCCACTTAGGTATTTTAGCCATGCATTCATTACAGGCCGCAGCAGGGCAACAAAGGCGTGCTTGATATACACTCCGCCGTGGAACAAAAAATCCAATGCAGTCTAAGTCAGAAAGGAGGTTGAGCGTAAAGATAGGCTGACATGCTTGCAGTTGTGAGTGAGTGGGACAACCAGTCTCTCTAAAACTGAAAGGGTGAACAATTTCATTACAACTGTTCTAATTTAGAAATAAAGATTTAAAGAAACCCAAACTATTTAGGGTGATCTGGATTAAAATCAGTGGCAAGTCATTTACTGTAAGTTTAAGAGGTTTACTTTGACAGTTTTGAGGTATTTGTACTTAAGCATTGTGTGTTTTTAACATTGTGTGTTACTTTATACTCCCATCGTACTACTTTTCAGACCAATATTGTACTATATTCATTTGAAAGCCACAATGACCATTACACCTACATTACACTCTACATTACACCTCGTGCAAAGTGGCAGACGGTGCATTAAGTGTCATTTCTAGTGTCCGACTGAAACCGCTTTAATTTTCTTGCCCAGCGCCCACATTGTCTAAGTTTGCGCCCATCTGTGTGCTCATGGCCGTGTTGGTCTTAAAATGAGGTGTGGTCAGGTGCATTGTTGCCGCATTGAGCGTCTTCAGGCAGCAAAAAGTGATTCAGTCACTGACCAACAAAAGCCTGATCTGAAGTCAATACCGCAGTGTTTTTCCAGCTAGTTAAAGGGCACATTATTCAGATAATATCATGCACTTATAGGTTATACTCTTACACACTAGTGTTGCACGGATCGGCTCTGACATCATATACATTTGCATGTTAATTTTCATTCATCCACCAATGAGCTGAAAAAGTTATTTAGATAGATAGATAGATAGATAGATAGATAGATAGATAGATAGATAGATAGATAGATAGATAGATAGATGATACTTTACAATCTAAATACATGTTCAAAAGAAGATTTATGTCAGCCTAATGTCTGTGCCCATACTGTGGGTCTAAAAGGATATGTCTTTATTATCAATAAATCCCAATTAAAGGAATAAACCCACAATGACCTGATCATAACAAGTTTTCTGTGTGCATGAAAACCTGACATGTCATACACATCACTGAGCCACATTCTTGCAGACAGATGACGTGGATAATAATGTGTTATCCAAGATACACCAGCAGCGCCGGCACACACAGCCTTTATAAGGCACCGGTGTGAATCATCACTCAGATTTTCATATCTCCACACTGAGCAGTCAAGACGTGGTGTTGACAGAGCAAGAGAAGAACATAAGACGAATTGGACAGACATAGACAGTCTTATATCTGCTGCCTTATGCAGAAAGAGAGCTGGCGTCTCGCTCCTCTCGGGCTGCTGCCGTTTGTCTCATTTCTCATTTGTTCCAAGTAAGGTGGGAAGTACATTGGAAGTACACTGCTGAGGCAAGCTAACGCATTTTCAGTGTAGATCTCTGGTGGCAACCGTGTTGAAAAGAAAACAGATTAAAAAAAGAGCCGAGGGGAGTGTCTCCTCACTATGGTGGGCAGCTGGTCCACCTCTGGCCATTCACTTCTCTCTCTCTAATAGAGAAATGCTTCCAATATATTTCTGAAAGGGCGGCAAGGTGCTGTAGTGGGTATCACTGTTGCCCCATAGCAAGAAGGTCCTGGGTCCAAATTCACCTGAGGACTTGGGGCTTTTCTGAGTGGAGATGAACTGGGTACAGGGCAGAGAAGTCTGCTAGTAGTGAAAAGAAGACAAATGTGTTTTTGGTTTTAAGAGAATACAGAATATTGGCAGCCCTCTGAAATCAAACATATTATCTCATTGGCTTATGTAAAAAAAAAAACTTTTAAAAAAACGGACAATGAAATTTGAAGGTGATATGCTGATGTCGCTGGATCTGACAGGGAAAAGTGTTTTAACTCCTCCGTGTAGAGTTCTACCAAAGGAGACCATAATTACTACAATAGCCTGAGGCCAACACACAGCCCACTCACACTGTTCACTAAACCTGTAGTTTCTTCAGCAGCCCCGCTGCTGATACAGCACTACTGCTGCTGTGTAAAGCCCACTGTTACAGATGGTAATCCGGCTATCATATACTGTAATAGTCTCTGTGCAACAAAATGGAAGCAATTATCTCAAAGCACACAACGATCGGTGGAACAGATCACAACGCATAACTCTTTATGGGTGTGGGAGATTTACTTTCACCAACTTTGTCGCTCCCTCTGAACACTTTGTGTTCTTTATGATCCAACTCTTTCCTTTTTCTTTCACCTTCTGTCCTTTACTTTGTCTCCTCAGTAACACAAGTTCTGAGCAGTGAGAGTGATGACAGAAGAATGCTAACTCCCCTTGTCCTGATGCTGCACTTCACCTTTTAATACATGTCTTACAGGAGGTGTGTGTGTGTGTGTGTGTTCTGTGTGTGTGTTCTGTGTGTGTGTGTGTGTGTGTGTGTGTGTGTGTGTGTGTGTGTGTGTGTGTGTGTGTGTGTGTGTGTGTGTGTGTGTGTGTGTGTGTGTGTGTGTGTCTGTGTGTGTGTGTGTGTGTGTGTGTGTGTGTGTGTGTGTGTGTGTGTGTGTGTGTGTGTGTGTGTGTGTGTGTAATCACAGCCCATCCCTGCTAAGATGATGTTCCTCCATTTGACTGACAAACTGCCCGACTGACTGGCTAATATTACCAGCTGACAGGCCACTACTGACACACTCTACTCCACTCCTCTTCCTGCTCTATCTTCCTGTATCGCTGGCTGTAGCAGGCTGTCTCGCTGACTCCGTGACACTCTGCACTCCTGCATGCTGCTCCCAATTACACTCGTCTTCAGGCTGACTGAAGGGAGATGGATGAATGAGGACCCACACACAAAGAAGACATGTTAGCATATGAGCGTCTGTGAAAACAGGCTTGTATGTACACAGAAATCACACAGCCACATGGAAGCTGGCTCTGGTGCAGTCACACACAGTGAATGCATATCTGAGATACTAATACGCAGGAATGACTTCATCTGTGTGCCTGATGTGCAAACCATACAAACACACTCATTCTTATTCCTCTGCATGCTTTTTTCACTGCACAGCGCATCCCGTAAGGTTGTGGTTACACTTCAACACGTGTGGTTTGATCAGTAATTGGTGTGCTTTTTTGGTAAAGATCTTTTAACTAACAGAATAGATTTCATGAAAATCAAAAAGTGAGAAAAATTGTCCTATAAAAAAAAGAAAAGAAAGGGAAACTAACATGAAGAGAGCTCAAAGCCACCATTCTTTGGAGCCATGTTGCATCACAATACCTCACCATTAAACATGATTTAAAGGGTCATAAGACTTTTCATAAACTTACCGTTTACATTTCAGGTAATTTTTGAGGACTAATTACATACATATATAAATATGTATGTATATATACAACTAATTAGAAAGTTGGTTGTTGAATTCCCATCTCTGGCTGCAAGATCAGGTGTCCATGGGCAGGATACTGAACTCTAAATCGTCCCTAACGGTGTGTGAGTGTATGTGTGAATGGAAATATGTTAACTATTGCAGTGTGTGAATGTGTGTGTGTGTGAATGGGTTGATATAGCAATGTTGTAAGACTGTGTTTGGTCAACTAAACTTTCTGACTTTACATATAATAAATATCTGTAGAAATACCAGCAAGAAGGTCCTTGGTTCAAATCCACCTGAGGACCTGGGACTTTTCTGTGTGGAGTCTCCATGTTCTCCTCGTGTCTGCATGGGTTCTCCCCGGGTTCTCCGGCTTCCTCCCACCACCAAAAACATGTAAAATAGGTGAATTGGTGACTCTAAATTGCCCGTCAGTGTGAATGTGAGTGTCCAGGTTGAACCCCGGCCTCATGGCTAAAGTCAGCTGGGTAGGTTCCAGCACCCCCGCGGTTACAGAAAATGAATGAATGAATGAAACCAGTGTTTTCAGCTGTTCTACTTAATCATTAGTCTTCTTCCTTAAAATGCACATGAAACTAATCTCTCACACTATTCTCTTAACCAGTAATGGGAATAACAACATGCTCAGGAATGAATCACGTTCCCAGTCCTAACTTATGAGATGTATTGCTGAAGCTCTACATTTTCCATGATACGCCTCATGAGGCAATATATTTTGGAAATATGGCAGAAGATGGATGCATGTGTTCCCACCTGGGGCTGTGATATGAAAGCCAGTGGGACAGACACTGATTCGAAAACCCAAATGTATTTTGAACTAATTAAAAAAGTGTTTATTCTGGGGCAAGAGGTAGTGAACACTTTGTGTTGTCATCAGAAGAAACAATTAAAGTGGGAAATACCCATTCCTCATTTTTTGGTCAACTGACAGTTACTGTGTCGGAAAATTAAAATTTTTAGGAGTATGTAATTAGAATAATTAGAATATTTGGATGGCTGTGAAGCCCGGCAGTAATTATGAGGGTGTCAGTGTGAGGGGAGCCATCATGTGTGTAATCTCCAGTGAGCAGAGGGAAACAGTGGTGGTCGGCATGCACAGGAGGGGGATGTGGCCCACCACCACCACAGCACCCTGGTTCCTTTAATTACTTCCGTTTCACATCTTAAGTACTTAACAATTATCCAGTGGGTTCATGTGAAGGGAGCAGACCTCATATCTTCATATTGTACAGTAATGGACAGGCTCTGGTGTCAGCAGAACATGAGTGGGAGTCAGGAAATTATACTGGAGCAACTGTCTTTTACCCCTTTTTATTTTGCATGTACTATAAGCGATAAATTAGCGCAGAAGGAGCCCCGTGTTGTTCATTCTAGATGGGGAGTTCTGCCTCGTCCTCCCTGCATCGCATCTGAGGTAAAAGAGGACGATTGGTTGTTGTCTTAGAACTGTTTTGCACACACACCGACACAAACACACAAAAAACATACACAAATGGATCAGATGCAAACCATTGAAATCTAATATCTTAGATCGAGGCAATATTTGCAGTTTTTATGATGGATACTTTAACTTGTTTGAAGCTGTTTTGTCCTCAGTAATCTTAATAATATATAATATAATAAATATCTCTAAATAGCTACATGCATATAATAAGTATATATAATAAGTTACATATATATATATATATATAACTTAGAATTCTAATCCTGGTTCTGAGTGACTTGATGTTTGAATTTAGGATTAACCGTTTAATCAGTGCTGACAAAAGCAAAACTACTTTGTTGAAGCCAGAATTTGTTCTTTCAAACATTTTCTCCCTTTCATCCCTTCACATATTTAGAACTGAACTGTGTGCATTATTCCATTTTATAACCTTTAATAAATAGACAGGCTGTTTATTGTAAGACATTCACATTTTCATAATTGCCAGATTAATTTCCTTCAAAACAGTTTAATTTCTAGTAGTAGTACGAGTACATTTACCTAAGGCCTAATATTATTATTATTTGTGCTATTTTGTAATAAGATATTGTGCTTAAAATGTTTCAAGACATTCACAATAGCACTGGATTCTAGATTGCATGCACTTTGACAAGGCAGTGGTGTGGAATTTTAGTTTTGTGCTTTATTTCATCATTTTAAGACAGAAGAGTTACTGGTGACAACTTTTATTTAGTAGCTGGATTTAAAGTATTTTCCCTCAAATTAAAAGTAGAAGAATTATCAACTTAGTTTTGAGTTTTATTTTATTAAATAGGTGTTTGGAATGAGGAGTTTGACACTAATGACGTGGATGATTTTTATTGTTACTAAACTCTTGTGCAGTAATCTTACTGGCAGATAAATCCACCTATTAGTAGTCTGTATCTCATCAAATCAAGTATTTATTTCTTATATTTAGATGGTTGATTTTTGCAGTGTGGTAAGGAGTCTGACTTTTTGCACTCTGTTGGAGCCTAATTCAAGCAGATGTCTGTTTAATTGATCGAAACAAATTACCCCAACATTGATCCCTGCGCCGGTGAAGGGACTGATCGGCTTTTTGGAGGCATGTGTGCCTGTGTTTGTGGAGGGCAGGCTGAAGCTCTGGCCCATTCAAGAAGAATGTATGACTTAATTGCTAAATGATAAATTATAATTTGTTTTTTTTACGATTAAGCTGTGTTGTTTGAATTGATTTTCAGTTTCCTTTTGAACTGATGAACCATCATCCTCACATTAAAATGCTACGCTCAGTAGCTAATTAACTCTTAAGGCTAATGATTACTTGAAGTGATTTTTTTTAACAGGGCGATATATTTTATTTGGATCTGTTATTATATCTATATGCACTGACTATGTGTGTGTCCATACATTACATTTAATCTGCATTACACCAGTGCAAGTGAGTCTATCTTGGTGTGTATTTTATGTGTGTTTATTGTTAAAGGACTTCGGGGGATTCAGATGAACATTCCTCCTGAGATTCACTTTAGAGACAAAAACACAAATGGTGGTATAATAGAATGTGTTTGAGTCCTTGTATCCGGATGGGACGACACATACATTATCACACAACTCCATCTGTTTCAACTTCCATTACTCTTTAGCCCCATTATGCTCTGTGGGTTGCTGCCGATGCACAACTCACTACAAACATGATTAAAAGAGAAAAAGAAAATCCTGGCAATAAACTCTGACACTTAATATAAAACTCCTGATGTTACACTCAACCCACCTTCCTGCAAACACCTTCGCTCTCTTTTGCCTATTATGTATGTACAGTGGGGGTACATACCAGAGATCCATTATTTTATGTATCATGCACACACACACACACACACACACACAAACAATCAGAGAGAAACTTAACTCTTCCAATAAAGGCCATTACAAAGCTAAAAGCTAAAGGCCGTCTACTACAGAAACATGAGCTCCTATCTGTCGCCCGGCATAAAATCCTGTAACAATTATTATTACTGCCATGATTTCCATAATTGCGGATTCGGATATAAAGATTTTTTTTGTCTAGATATAACTTCTGCATTTCACAGTTAAATAAAATCAGTTTGAATGACTGTGAATCTGCATCATCTCAGCGACATATCGGTTGCCTCCAAAGATATAATTTAATCTGGATTTGGATCTAATGGAACAGTTTTTCATGCCTTGGTATTTTATTTTGATTGGCCTTATTTTTTTTCTTGATATTGCCAAAATGTTAAAGTAGAAATCTTGTATCCAAGGACAGAGATCCCTCTGCTCCTGGAAAACCTGTTTGTGCTTGACAGACCATAACCTCTATCATAGGTGACTGTGAGCAAATTGACACGGAAATCACCTCATCTGAAATGTGGCTTAAAATGTAAAAGTAAGCTAATTAAAGAAACCAATTATGAGATACACGCCTTTAGGGCTCCTACAAATTATGTGTGAAATGTAACTGAATCCTGTCCAGCGGGTTTTGGGAGATAAGGGTTCACCTACAGCACCGGTCTAAAGTTTGGACAAAGTGAACTGTGTAATACTGAAAGAGAAAGCGTGATCCAGAATCTGCATCTCTACCCAGATCCACCTCAAACGTTTATCAAGCCTTTCTGGGTCCACGCTCCACCCCTACACAAACTTTCATCAAAATCTGTTGACAACATTTTGAAATAAACAAACAAGCAAACAAAGAGGTGGAGGTAATTATATAAGATCCTGTTGGCCTGTTGGGAGATTTAAATAATTAATGAAATTAAGCTGTTCAACCTTGTCATAAATGTCTACAATTGTTGAAAAACATTTTTCACTCTCAACTGAAAAAAATGTAGAACAAATTCCTTTATTTTTATTTTTGCATTAATTTGTCCATGTTTAGCACTAAATTGTCACTAATGTTGTTTTGATGGAACCACATGCATTGGAGCCCACCTGTGGAGACTGGTTCCATTAAAATGAATATACTGTATATATATATATTTTTAAGCAAGGTTCAAGTTGTTCTGAATGCGGCTGTAGAAGAAGAAGAAATAAGCCTCTTGCATGAGTCACTAAAGAGTTTTATGCATCTGCCTCATGATGTTTGGAACAGCAAATCTAAAATTGTTCACACTCTTGTGAGACGATTGTGTTTTATCAGAAGTTGATAAAGTAAATCAGAGATTCATTTACACAAAGTCATAGTCAGCTGTACTATAGATTTTGTATCACCACCAAGCAGTCATTTTTATTTCATTGGTATTTTTAAATATTTATATTTCTGTAAAAACTAAATTTATTCATCTCTCATTTTAGAACTTTTCCTAAAATAGATTTATTCATCATGTAGTGAAATATTTGGAAAAAGAAAAAAACATATAATCATTCCCACCTAGAATATCCAGAGAAACCATTGTATAGTGCTGTGCTCAACATTTTTGCTGGTTGCTTAGCAACGCCTATTGTTTAGACATCAGATAAGCACGCTGCCATATGACGATCTATAGGGAGGCCTACAAGATTTGGATGAGAAGAATGGAAAACAGATGAACTGCCACAAAGTCAAAAAGTTGTGCAAGCCTCCAGAACATGTGACATGAGTGAAAGCCAATCAGATGGGAGAGACAAGAGAGATAAGTGTCCCATCATTTTCACCTAATGAGGAATCTTCATCTGAGGACGAGGAGCAGGCATCCCTAAAAAGTCCCAGGCCTCTGGTGACAAGAATCAGATAGAAAAGCACACATATGGGACATATGATGATGCAGCCTATGCAGTGTGCTGACAGGTCACCGTTAAAGTTGCAGTGTGTGTGTTTTATTTTATTTATTTATTTTCTTTTTATTCCCAGTTGAGTAAATTCTCTAAAGCTCCGATGTTATTATCCACAACTAATTTTAACTTTCAGCTGGCTTTCTATGTTACCATTTTAATTTATCTATCCTGGATTATTGATGATCTTTAAAATGTAGACGTGTTTGACCCGTTCGATCTGGATCGAAATAAAACATCTTGTAAAACAAATAAATCCTATAGGCTGAATTTTAAATGGATATTTTGTCAAGATTGCTTATAATGTAAAGAGATAAATGAAAAACAAATTAACTGCTTCAACAAATGACATCATTGCGTTTGCTGACGCTGTTGCAAGGGGGGGTATAAATGTCCCCTGAGGCAGTTCTAGGAGGTATTGGAGAGTTGGCGGTTCTAGTATTAAATTCTACATGCACAGAGGCAGATTTATTTTGGTCGTTACAGTCGATGTTCCACATGACTGATCTGTATATAACAACCACTAATCCCTCTCTCGGCCCATGGCTTACTAGCTTTGCCTTTGCCCTTGTGTGGACTCCCAGATAGGGGAACCAGTCAAGCAGCCAGCCGGTCAGCCAGCTTTACCAGCTGGCTAGCCAGCCAGAGAGTCAAAGAGTGCAGCCAGGGAGGGTCAGGGCAGCCCCGAGAAGACGTCCAGAGGTCTCGGGACGTGTGTGTGTGTGTGGGGATGGATGGCTGTCTAACGCGGAGCGAGGCAAAGCGCTGCCGCTGGTTTACTTTTCGTGGGGCCCCCCAGTCGTCCGGCTTTGGCTGTCTCAGCACGGTGCCGCAGTCAGCATTGTTGCATATTTAATGTCCTGATGAGAGCTTCCACCTGCTGACACAGGCAAAGTGACAGAACAATACCCGCCCAGCCCCCTCACACCCCCACTCGCACACACACACCAGCCCTGAACACCATCATCAATCCAGTCTCTCTCTCTCTCTCTGCCTCTTTCGCCTCGCCTCATCTCACACGCTCACAACTCCCTCCACTCCAATCCCACTTCAGTCTACGCTGCTCTCTCGTTTCCCTTTTGTAACCCCCCCAGCAGACACACCACCACCACCACCACCCCCAGCGCTGTGCCTTTCTATCTTTGAATTCCCCTGCAGTACAACGACCTTTCCCTCAGGTCCTTCAAAATCCCGACAAGAAATCCTTCCTAAATAAAAACACACATATGCCGCCACACACACTTGTCCTCACAAACACGTTTCATGTTTTGGAGGGGTTTATGAATAAGTTCCCCACTGAAGTGTGCAGTTTCTTTCAATGGCATCTTCATCTGTGGCCAAGATTAGAACAGTCTGTTATATTGATGCTTAATTCCATTTGCCATGTGAATTGTAGTTTAAAAGAATTCTTTTTATTCTTCTCATTTTTGATCCCCTGTCAGCCTTTAACTTCCTGTCGAATATGACTGTCAGGAAGTGTAATGCAATGAATGCACCGGGGTGTAAAACCGATCAGAGCTAAATTACTGCACTGAAACTGGCCCAAATACACCTAAATAGGGACAGGTAAATGCTAACTAGGTCACATACAGTATTTATATACAAAGTAGGTCAAAATACATATGCTTAAATCTGACACCATATCTCCCAAACCACACCCGGATTAGTCATTATTCCAGGACACCATATACTGTCCATCCTGTAGATAATTAATCAGAGCGTATAAGAACCTATCATATGAGTGATTAAAGAAGTGGCAGCAATGTGTTCTGCTGACTCAGCAGACTGGGACAGGTATCATGTGTCCTGACACTGTGGGTTTGCCTGAAGTCATTTTGTCATACCTGCATTTTTCCTTTCACTTTTGCCTCTTTGAGCTATGTCTAAATGCCAGAATGCGTCAACTTTCTCCTACCAGAGACCAACATGCGAAGCAAGAACTAATGATTGGTGAAATTTAAAAGTGACTTCACAGCTGGCCAGAAAAGATACTGGTGATCAAAGCTGCCACATTAAATATGAAGCGTTATATGAAGTTGAGGAAAGATCCAGACAGTGTGACTACACTCAGGCGTCTGAGCCTAGCGATCTGTCCAGTCTCTCCTTCCTCTTTCTGACCATCCTCTCGGATCATGCTATCCATTAGCAAGCATTTAATCACTGCACCGTTTACTGGAAACTGTTGTCTGTCTGTGCTGTGTATGTGTGTGTAGCCTATTTCTTTTTACATTACTCAATCCAAAAGGCTGATGAAGGATTTTTTTAAAAAGGAATGTGACAGCAAAAGGTGTTCTGAAATCACCACCATTAGATTGTAGGAATAACTTCTGCAAACAAACTCAAAAGGCCAGCATGAAAGAGGAAAGCAGAAATCTATTGTCGGCGGCAAGCAAAAACTGCTGACTGGAATTGCAGCTGCATCTACAGTTTTCTACTGTATGCATCTCTTTGCAGCACCAACTGGGCCACATTAGGGCTGAAAAAGTACTGCACAGGTACAGTCGCCATGCATATAGAATACCTGACACCATTGTGTGGATATAAATCACATAGAATTCCCTCTGCAAACGTTTCCATGGTAGGTTCAAGTCAAGTGTTTTTGTTTTTGTTTTTGTTTCAGATGCAGCGCTGAAAAATGTCCCAACCTGGGATACATACTTCTTTACATTCCATAGTTGCTCTTGTTCATATGGGCATATAAAGAAGTATGTCCCCCAAGCAGGCCACTGTCTTTGGTGGTGCATCATCCACCCTCATCCTGCCCCATCTCGACTTCTCCCTCCTGACACGTACCCACTAACAGGGAGGAAGAAATGTTGAGTCGGGTTCCACACACTGACCACATAATGCATACATCCGTCCTCTGATCCCCTCTGGACATCAGACTGAAGAGTACATACATATGTAAACACACACATAAACAGTTAGTAATAAAAAAAAATTAAAATACGCAACTTTTCTCTCAGCTTTAAAAATAACCCAGCTTATTTTTCTCAACTGTCCTGCAAATCCTTGAACCAAAGCTTGTTATTATGCCATTAAGAAAAAACAAAACTTAACATTAAAACTTTGTTTTTTAAAAATGCCATCACATCAAAGAGGAACGTAAGATCTCACAAACTAATTCCTGCAATTATCACGAAGAAAACAACTTTACTTTTATTAGTCATAGTTTTCTCTATTTGCATTATTGCCTCTGAAAGAACACATTTTAAAAATGTTTCAACATTACAAGCAAAACTACAATGTCTGGTGTCCACTCTACTTTACATTATGAAGCAGTTACAGACACACACACACACACACACACACACACAACACACACGCAGACAGTCGCAGCATGCGATTCACCTTGAGTGTCACGCTTACAGGTTCAGCTGCAGTGTTGGAGTGAAAGACAGGTGAGGTTGGGGAGGGAAACGGGGGAGACGCTGCACTTACCTACAGGCAGATGTTGGATAGATAGACCCCCACCTTTCCTCCCCCTTGTTCCCAGCATCAGTTTGGACTGATGCACCAAAGAGAGAGGCGACAATGCGAGCGCAGAGAAGAGGAGTGGGAAGAAGAGGAAGAAGTCCCAGGTACTGCCTCTGCAGTCACTCTGCTCAGCCACACACACACTCTCTCTCTGACATCCTCTCTCTTTCTCCCCCTCACACTGAAAACTTTTAGTCCATCAGCCACCCGTCCCTCTGGTCCTCCACTGGGAACAATTCCTTTTTGTCCTCTCTCTCTTCCTCTCCCTTTTCTCTCACACACACTCTGTTACATACATTCTCTAGGCTACCATGCTATGCAGTCTCCTCTTGACTGCCCACTCTATATAACATGTGCTCTCTCTCTCTCTCTCTCTCTCTCTCTCTCTCTCTCTCTCTCTCTCTCTCTCCTGCTGACACACTTCACACACTCTCTCACCCTCCTACCCCTCTCAGTGAAACTACAGTGGTGCTACAGTCCCACGCTGAGTGGACGCTGATGATGATGAGGTTGAATGGAATCTGTAGCGTGGCACGTGGACAACACCAGATCAAACTAGGACTGTCAATATACAGGAGTGTGTGTGTGTGTGTGTGTGTGTGTCTTCAATTGCCCTTGTTGCTTGAGTGAACCCCATTCACCTGAGATCTCCTGCCCCCTCCCATTAGCCTCAGTCCCTGATCCACAGGCAACCCCCCACCCCACCCCAAGAGATCAATACCAATTTATAGGCAAATGCACAAAGGCTGAGTCGCGCTTTTAATGAATTGAACCATTGCTAACGTCAGGGATCTAATGGAGGCTCTGAGAGAAACGTTAAGAAAACCTCCATGGAGAGGAGCATGTAGGTGGGGGGGGTATAGGAGGTGTTGGGAGAGTGTGAGCCGGAATGCGAGCCTTTCTGCAGTTGAGTTTGAATTACGGATGAACAGCTGTTACTGTGTAGCAATTTTCCAAATTGTCTCTATTCAAATATCTGATACTACTATTATGAGGCCAGTTACGGGGCTGCACAATATATTGTTTCTGCATCAACAGTGCATGTGTTCATGTGCAATAATCACACTGCAGGACACACAATGTCAAGCAAGGCAAACACGTCATGTTTCAACTTTCATGCTGCTTGATAGGAGAGCGAACCTTTAAGGTTCTCATCTCCCATCGCTGATCTACAAGAAAAGTCTGTTTGTCTTTATGGCCTGTTTATCTTCCAGGTTTATGGATTCATTTCAGGATGGAAGTTCATGGATGCACGGACAAACTGCAACATCAGGAAGTCTTCCTTTTGGCTGTCACAACCTACAGCGAGTCAAATTTCCATGAACACTAAAGAGACTTGTCCACCTCACGCCCAAAGTTAGCTGGGATAGGGAAAACAGGTGTTCTAGAGGAGTGAGCATTTCATGTGGTCTTATTCTTCCAAATAATGTTCTAATCCCCGATGCCTATTTCTGATAAAAGTTTCAAATCTATTCAATCTCTCAATTCAAAATGGTAATTGTGCTAAAAGACAGACAAACAAGCAAACAAACCAAAGCGATCACTTAATCTCCTTGGCAGAGATAATTCAGACACAGACCATCGGTTTTTTTGGGAGGTTTTGTTTCTGTCCCCCTACGTATCCTGCTCAGTGGTCTGAACCGTTGCAGAGCAGGTGAACATCACTGACCTGTTTTCTACTCCTCTTGGCTCACAGCAAAAGGTCACGTCATAAACACCAACACATATTCAGACAGACACAGTGGTTCTGCTTGGCCACAGTGTTGTAATTAGTTGACAGTCACATTGGACACGTGAACAAATCAGCACAATAAAGACAGAAAAGATGTCAGAAATACATTACCTGGAGATTCTATAAGGTTTATGTCAGGACACTCATTAATTCCTAATCCCAAACCCAGGGATGAATGTCCCCTTGTACTGATATCTGCTCACTTAAAATGAATGTTCCTCCACAATGAAGTGGGAAATGGATCTAAGAGAAAATAACATTAAAGATCTGCAACTAAATAAATCTAAAATTTCTATTTCTCTTTTTTTTCTCCATAAAAGGCCTCTTAAATAAATTCACAAATATATCGTAATTTCACATACATTTACTTTTTATTAGATAAAATATAAAAATTAAAAATAAAATTTAATACTTTTCTAAAAACAGATATAGAATATATATAGTTACAATTACCAACAAAAAAGTATTTGTTCCATAGTTTTTCATTATTTTGATTTGACTGACAGATATCTTGAATAATTCTGGAAGAATTATTTATTCAAAACATTGAATAAATGAGTTTTTATCAGTATTGAGGGATCGTGTTTTGTCTATTATGTTTGTGCAATATCCACTTAAATCCACTGCACAGCTACTGTGTACTTTTGAATGCTATATACTTGTTTCTTGTTCGCGTTGACCACACAAATCCCCCGATTGTATTAAATTCTTTTGCAAAACCTATGTGAACATGTCGTAGGTTTCCCTTCCATAAATCACACTCGTCCTCTCCTTTCTTCCTCTCTCTAATACCTCCTCTTCTCTCTCCCAGTGATGGAACGAAGGTTATGTTAATCAACAGCCATGGTTTTTGCACACGCACAAATGCATAAATACACTGCAATCCAGCACGATAATAGACACCTGACTTAAGCTGCCAGTCCACTCTGGCCTCTTTGTCACGATATTCCCAGTATTCCAGGCAAAAATGAAAATTCTCTAGAGAGAAATAGCCAACGTCTGTAGATGCAAGATAAAGGCAGCGTGTAATATGCAACCGCATTGTACAGCGATACACAGCATGGCAGGAAATGGAATGGAATCTGACAACATCTGCTATGGAATCTATAGGGTTCACATTGAAACCCAGTAAACCAGTTGGAGAGAGATGGTCCTCATCCTCTTCAGCTTAAGCTTGTTCTGTTTTATGGGCTATTTTCTCAACGTTCATCACTGCAAATAAGCTACAATGATGCCAACTTTCACACCTAGTTGGAGATCATTTACAAAACAACGAGACACATAGATTCCCTTCAAACACCTGCGTGTCTACTATAACCGCAACAGCCATACAGGCTCCTATAGGGCTGAAAAACCTGACACCTCACCGCAACGCTTGACAGACAGCTGACCACTGCTGGTCTCACTGGTATCTAACAGAAAGAGAGAGGGAACACGGATGGAAGCATATGTATGACATCTCCAGAACGTTTCTGCTATTTTAACCTCTCCTGCCCGCTCTCAGGAGAGTGACACATGTGTGTGTCCTATCTATAGATAGGCCACACAGACACTGAGCTTAGCACTGAGGCAAGGTAGAACATACTTGTGGTATTTGTGCAGGCAGAACTCACCTGTCCTGCAGGCGAATATAGCACACTCAGCAGGACTGCAACACCATGCATTTCTACACCATGTTCTGCTTCTGCCACATGGGTAGATTTTTACACTGTGTGGCGCCTATACTGCCAGGAATGCAATGGGATATGTACAAATATTTTAAAAAAGCATAGAGTCACTTCTAAAAATACATCATCATACCGATGTTCATTTATGTGTCCATACATTGATGAATGAATTTAAATCAATTTAGCCTGCATGTTAAAAAAAAGCCCTTATCTGAGTTTGTTCCCTTCGTTTGAAAACTTAGTGTCAGTATCGTGCAAAGTCATATGTCATGTAGCCTACTTTAATTTAATCATACAGCCTCAATTTCAGACACAAAGTCATATGTCATGTAGCCAACTTTAATTTAATCATACAGCCTCAATTTCAGACACAAAGAGATGTTGTAGGTTTAGCCGAAATGGTGTCCAATATGGCTGCACCAGCTCATATGACAGCACTCCATGAGTAAAACACCTCAGGGATAACCCTTGACCTTTTAACCCCATGAGAATGTGCGGAGATGGTTCTTTGGGAGCATTTGAATCACAAGATCTGATAAAGCAGCTTTATAAACATTGGAGTGCTGAATAAATGACACTCTTTCCAGCCCTCTAACAAACATTTCAAAGAGAGCAGCTTGGGAAAAGACAGTACTGTGTGTGAAGGTGGCTGGGACAAAGCACACTAGGACACACATATTCACACACACTCACAAATGTATGCAGTAAGTAAGCACAACAAATATCTAGTCACTTCCACACTTACCTTAGTAAAGGTGATCCAGAGAGGGATGTTGGCCCATGCGGAGTAAAGCGGCCGCTGCAGGCACAGTCTCTCCTCCCTAGGAGCTGAATCAGCAATGGAGAGTTTAAGGTTGCGGAGAGGAGAGGAGGAGGAGGAGGAGTAAACGAGAGCAAACGAGAGGAGAGAGGAGAAGAGGGACTTGCCTCTCTCTCTATTGGATGGGGTGAAAAGGGAACAGGGGACCCCATGCAGGTAGAAAAGAGAGCAAAAATAGTGTGCGATAATAAAAAGCACAGAGGTTTGTGTAAGAGGATTCGATTTGAAGTGATGACTGGGCAGTGAAATACGTCAGCGAGCAACTGTCCGACCCTCCGCACCACACCAGGCCATGTAAAGTTAGAAGGAAGACAGCTGATCAGACTGCCAGAGAAGGAGATGGAGCGAGATACTGAGTGCTGACAGAGCTGAAGGACAAATCGAAAAGAGTGAGAGAGGGAGGGAGGGAGAGCGTGAGAGGAGAGAGACAAATGAGACAGTGGGTGAAGAAATCGGGAAAAATAATGTAGATTAAAGAATAAAACCATATAGATGGAAAGGAATAAAACGGAAGAGAATTACACACAAAAATAATTAAAGGAAGTTAGCAACAAATATGAGATGTGTGGAAAAATGAAAGGAAGGAAAAAGGGAAAGGTGGTAGAAAGAAGAGGAGTTGCAAGGAAAAAGAAAAGCATGGTGGGAGGGAAAGAAGAAAAGTTTCGACGGATAAAAGGTAGAAAGATGCAAAAAATAAGGAAGATGAGAAGGAGGTATAAAGAAACACTTGAAAGGGGACATTTAAGAGTAAACTCAATCATGTCTTACTCTTTCTCGTCCTTTTGCCCCCATATTCCACTTTCCTGATAACTCATCCGCTGGTCGGTGCAAAGAATTCCTCCAAAATAAAGAATGAAAGAAAGACATCAAAAAATGTCTAACAAAAAAATGGAAAAGGTTCTTGGATAAAAGGTCAATTGATACTGCTCACAGGCAGTGTGTTGGGTGTTTTTCATTTTTCCTTTCAATGAAGCATCAAAAAAACAAGTTAGAAATAGAACACTGAGAGGGGGGGTACAAGACAGAGGTCCAGCGTGATCAGAGGAAACCCCCACCGTCCCAGGGTTTTTATACCAAGGTAAGAACCAGAGACATGCACCCCTCCACTAGCCCACCCTTACAGCCGTACTCCACTGCCTTATTTAGTGAAGTGTGGCAATAAATAGCCTCCCAAGAGCTGCTGCGGGGTGTCTGGGTATAAGTAGGTGGGTGGGAGACGGGGATGGACAGGGTGGGGCCATTAGGAGGTGAGGCAGGGTGATGTAGTCCCTTTTAATCATTCTCTCCATTATGATGCCCTCTTGATTTAAGGTATATGAGAAACACTGTATTTGCAAATAAACAAAAATAAATAAAAAAATAAATAAATTTGACAGTCAGGGTTGTCAGGCTTGTCCAGCCCGAGAGGCTGTTGTTGTTTTTTTTTGACAGTCGACCACTTTGGTCCAGTTTAAAATATCTCAACATCTACTGTGTAGATTGCCATTGAATTATTACTTTCAGGAGGACTAAAAACACTGACTTGTACACGAGTCAGTGAAATGGAACTACTGGATGGATTTTCATGACATAATATAGAGATGGTGATCCTTTCACTTTGGACTTAATGGTTTTATTCAATACTTTATTAGTTTATGACCAAATATTAAAATAAAAGATGACACACATCAGCTTCAGTGGCTTGTATTGCTTACTGCTAATTAGCCAATGTTAGCATGCTAACATGCTCATCTATTATGGTAAATATTATGGGCCCTATTTAAATAATCTGTAGTGCCTAGTCTAAAATCATGGGGCAAATTCATTACTAATTACTTTAGTTGCGGCAACCCCAGCAGCAGAAATGACATAAGTGTCTCCACTGTCTGTGCCTTTCACATACAAGGCACAGAAGCATAACTTTATTAACTATTCAAAACACTGATGTGTGTGTATCAAAAAAGCAATGACTTGTGTTGTGTTGTCAGCTACTTTGCCGCAGGCAGAACATAGAGCTCCATACCTGCCAAACATCTGCATGACGACAAGTCACAGATTCTAACACTGTTTAGATTCAGCAAGCCAGTGAGATAGCTGGCAGTCTAGGCCTTTTGTGGTCAAAACTAATTAGCTAATGGCACAATGGAAAAGAGAAAACTGCAAAAACTTTGACAATGGCTTTAGGCAATGGACAAAATCAGACAATACATGACCTTTTACCACCTGGCAGAACCGTTCCACTCACCATGATGTACCATGATGTAATGATTTTAGCACAAAGACACACAACGTGCTTTCACAAGACCTTTGGTTTTCAATGATAATCATACCTGTAATCCCATCCCTGGTCCAATGCTCTAATTGAATGTTGTCAAGTCAGTTTTATTTATATAGCCCATTATCATTCATCACAATGTCTCGATGGGCTTCAAAATCTGTACAGTGAATGATACCCTGTCCTTGGATCCCAGAGGAAAAAAGGGAAAGAAATGGAAGAAACATCTGGAAGGCCTACAGAGGAGGGAGACCTCTCACAGTAAATACAGATTACTATGACAAAATATCTAATATATACATATTAGATATTTGTATATACATATATATGTATATATCTATATACATAAACATGTATGGTACTTGGAAGCCTGTCAAAGAAACAGTTCCATGGAATGACAGAACGGAGGCAGGTGGAAAAAAATTTGCATTCCTCTGTCCAAAGGTAAAAAAAATATCAAAAATAAACTCAGTCATTCATATTCTCTATCTTGTTTGTTTTATTCTGGACAAAAAAATGACATGACAATTTGTGGTTCTAGAGGATACTATGTGCAATGCTGGCTTGGGTGCAAAAGAGACTGCAGCAAATCACTACACACAGCTTTAAAACCACCTCCATATTTAACAGACGTGAGAGTAGTAAGCATACAAACTTTGGCTGCAGAACTGTATAACTACTGCCTGAAAATATACAGAGCTAATTAGCTTTTTGGGGTCATTTGGTTCCCTAGTTGGGTTCAGGGTGCTGTTATTAAATATATTCACCTGTTATTCTTAATGCTGTCTATTGAATAGAGCCAAAAAATGATTTTAAAAAATTGTTAAAAGACGGATTCATTGTGTGATTGAGATGCCATGGTTCATGGTTGACAGTATCGGTATTGGTATCGACCACCTAGCCCTTTACCATTATTATATTGTGATGGGGGGTCTGATTGGCTAACAAGCCAGGAAAACAGCCTCAAATTGGTTAACAAACTCAACCAACACGTATTGTGATTGCCAGTAGACAGATAACAATTGTTTGCAAGTTTAGTTTTCAGAACAGTATAATGGATGAATAATCCAGAGGACATTCAGTGTCAGATTTAATTCTGGATTTATTTTGCATATTTCATGTCTCCAAAGAGACACTGCACATCAAAACGGGATTATAAAGATATCATCACATTGTAAGAGGATAATGGTTAGCTTCTGGACAACAAACAGCAAGTATCTAGCTTGAAACATTCCAGAAACATTTAATGCTAGCAAGGTTTCATTGTGCACAACAGTTTTTAACCCAGAGTTAACTTCTCTAGTTTCTAGCATGTCAGATTTCTTCTGCAAACTGAGCTGCCGCTAAAGTTAGTTCAGCTTGTTTCTTGGTATCTTGGTATGTTTATAGGTTAGGATTCATTCAGTGTTCATTGTTCACAAGGTTTTTACCAAGAGCCGAATTATCCACATAACAAACAGACCTGGTAATTACAACCAGTAAAGCACTAAAAACATAAAACATCACGTTAAAAATCTTGCCAATGGCTTTTGGTTAAGTCGACACAAGACATCCATGGGGACTTTGTGCCGAGCTGCAACAAATATTAGCTCAAATGTCGGGGAGGAAAAAGGCACAACATGCCAGGAGAGAAAACGCTGTCTGGGTGGGGCTTAATGTATTGTGAAAATAAAGACATATATACACCCTGCACAGCGATGAATGTTGGATGCTTGTCCAGCAGGGATGTGAGTTGATCTGCCTGCTCTCGTCGGTGGTGACGGGAGTTTTCTCAGCTGGGTGAGACGGTTACTGTCAGAGCGACAGTGGAAAGTATGACTACAGTGGAGAGCTGGTGAGGATTCTCCCAACTCTCTTGAACATATTGGCTTGTCTGTATCAGCCTTCCTGATACAGTCAAAAAAGGAACTTCATCAACAACTCCTGACTCTGAGGGTCCACATCATTACACATCATGATATTTCACTGAGGACATTATAATCTACAGATTCAATAGGGATTAACCAAACCTAGTGTGTGACTGGGTTTGTGATGGTGGGGTTTTGCAGAGCAGAGGTTGGCAACATTTGATAGGGAGAAATAAACCGTTATTTTAGATATCTTTGCCACAGATTAAAATACACTTTGTGTGTCTTAGTCCCGTGGAAGTCACATTTCTAATGTAACTGAATGTGATCTGAAAATAAAGTTAACCAAGTTAACCACCAAAGTCTACCCTTCAAAGATGACATGAGGGGTAGAAAGTTTGAAATTTGCCTTATGGTTAAAGCTTGAGCACAGCCATGTTCCTCCTCTGTCGGTGGCTCCTGCCAAATCTCCCAGCTGTATATTTAGCTCTGCTAAATAAAGAGGTGAGAGCCCTTTCACCGCCAAACAGCCACACCCTCCCCACACTGACTCCCACCAGTTGTAGTCCCATCCAGTCCCAACCCTCAGGCCTTGGACTGCAACACATTTGGTGACACCATGCAATGTATGTATGGACAGGGACAGAGAATGAGAAAGGGGCCCCTCAGCAGGGTAAGCGGTGTCCACTGTGTGTGTGAAGTGAAATGTATCTGGAGGAAATGGTCAAAAGACACAAAGAGAGGGGGAGACAGAGGAACCTAGATGAGAGGAGGAAGAGAGCTTAGATGGGGAAAGAAAGGATATTGATTTCTACCTTAAAGAGGCAATCTCCGCTTCTCAAGAGCGCAGAGATTCGTGTGTGTCAGTGCTTGTGTATGTGCTGGTTATACGGTTTGTCCTGGGATCACAACAGAGACTGGAGTCACTGGTGCAAACACATACGCATATACAGATACAGTTTTAAACAACACCTTTAGAATACGTTTCTGCCGCTGTAGTGCCTTTATGTTGTCCTACTACTCACATTTGTTCCAATAGCCTTAGGGCCCTATTTTATACTGACAGCTGCAGGACTTCTCATGAAGGCAGCTATCTTGTCAAGTTCTCTGACGACACCGCTCGGCTGTCTCCTCTTCAGGGCTCACAATCTGATCATGGCTGTGCCTTACCTGCCTTCATCAAATGGTGCAGTGACAACTTCCTTGACCTGAAGAACTCATCGTAGATTTCAGGAAGTGCATCCTCACAACAGGAGGGTTAAATCCATATTGCAGTTGGTTTCTGCTGCCTCAAGATAGCAATGTGCTAACAATGCGCCTGACTACACACCATTTAAGACCAATACGTCCATCAGTGCATTGATGAAAGAAGTGCTACTTACTTACTTATGGGCACTACGTCTAAAAATGACAATGAAGGGTCAGTCATATACTCTTTGTGCCATTTTGTGTAAGAGTCCAGAATATGTTTCCAATCTTTCTATTTCTTATTTTTTCTTCTGCAACTGGAAATACTTAATTTTTGCTGATGTGGATATTACGCTATGTAATACAGAGTAAACCTAAAGTACAGAACACAGGCAATGAGGCGGCTTAAAATGTTATGCCACTGATGCTTATCAGTGGTGAAGGAGAATCCAAAATTGGTCCAGTGAGTGTCCAGTCAGGGGCGGATCCAGGGGCGGGGCCAGAGGGGCACTGGCCCCAGTTGACATCTGATTGCCCCTGTCCTGTCACTTGTCTATCTTTTTTTTTCTGTTTGTTTACAACTTGATTACTTGACTGTCAAGTTTTTCTCCTCTTAACTGTTATGTATGCTATAATACAGTATATAAGTATTTTCTTTAATGTAAAAAAAAAAATTTAAAATTATTTTATGTATGACATAATTGGAAAAAAGTGTCTTATGTTTTATATTTACTTATGCATCCTAGTTTAAAATTCAATAATTGCTAAACTTTTTTGATGTACAAAATGTGCTTGAAAAAGGCACAATTTGCATAATATATTCAATTATGTGTGTCTTTACTAAAAGCTACGGAGCCAACAACAAACAATGAATGACTGGTGAAATATTCTGTGTCTTACTGAATAAGGAAATGTGTATGAATGAATGTTGGACATATAGTTGGCCCCTCTGTAAAAAAAAAATGTGACCCCTCAATGGCCCCTGATTTAGAAAAATTCTAGATCTGCCACTGTGTCCAGGTGAGCAGGAGTAGGTGGTAGCAGGAGATGGACAGGGAACTGCAGGTAGATGGAGAATGTTAATCAAAAATATCCATGTTTTCACAAAAGATTAACAAGCTAGAACAAGACTGACTGGATCAGAATCTACGATCTGGCGGAGTACTGGAGTTGGAGGCTGGTATAAGTAGCAGACTTCATTGGAGATGGATTGCAGCCTGTCATTCACTCCTGCACACCTGATCCCACTCCTGCATTCAGAAAAAGAAAACCTCCCTCCTAGCTGGGAGGGAGAGGGTGAGCAGAGGATGTGACACCCTGGGCAAATATCATAGGTGAATGTGAGCAACCTGACATGAAAATCACCTAAATTCAAATGTCCCCCAAAATGTTAAAAAAAAATAAGTAAATTGAAGAAAGCAGAAATGAGATGCACACATTTACAGCCCTTACAAAACATATGAAAAATGTCATTGAATTTTGTCCTGCAGTTTTTGAGGAGATGAGCCCATACCCTCTGCATGTGAGCAAGCTGACATGAAATCGCCGAAGTTCAAATGTGCCTAAAAATGCAAAACTACACAAATTGAGGAAACAAATTTTAAGACACACCTTTATGGCCCTTACAAATCATGTGTGAAATTTCATTGAATTTTGTCCAGTGGTTTCTCTCCAGTGGTACATCTGTTATGTCCAGCTGTATTGACGGATGTATGGACGGACAGATAAGGGTACTGCGTACACCCCTGCCAAAGTGGAAGAGAAATAAACTACATTGTAAATATGTTATGTCCCTACCAGCTGTAAAATTCTGCTTCCCCTCAGTGAGACATTTTGGCTTGCTATGGGAAATAATGAGAGGTTCACACACAGAGTACCATTAAAAAAAATGCTCTAAGTTTGTTCTATTCTTTTGATTTTGTGACCATCACTATGGTTTGTGTTTGTTTTGAAAATAGATTCAATTTGTGTCATTGCACCAGAATGAAGGTTAGATTGCAAATAGAAGCAAAAATCTCTGCCTGTAACAAATAATGTATCTGGATTGACATGGTAATATATAACTGGATGAATTAAAATAATCCACTTTATCTAATTTTTTTAACGGTCTTTCCAACGAAGCACAACAATTCTGCAGTGCCATCTTCAGTCTAAACACATGTTTGCTGATGAATAAGCTAGCACTGAGACTGGACCAAATCATGTATGTTAAACTACATTGGTAGAGTGCAGCTGGGGCAAATCTGTGAAAATAGCGATAGCAAGTAAGCTAACCAATGCATTCGTCAAATGGATCACCATAGTATGCAGGCCAATTAACACTGTCGAAGACCAGCGGCTTATTACGGCTGTATAAAAGCAAAGACAGTGGAGCTGTTTGCATGAGCTTTTGGGTGAGATTTTAATTTGCAAACAATTTACAGGCAAGCTGTTTACATTCACTTCGTAGCAGTTGTTACTTTGCAACTGTTCTTTATGTGGTTGTCTGCTAATTAAGTCTGCAATTCATTATGGATGTGATGAGCAAACAAAATCAGCTAAATTAACCTTATCTGTTATAAGGTAAAACAAAATCACTTTGATCCATATAACTAATTTGTCATGCATGGTAAATGATTCATTTTGATCAATAACAACATATATATATATATATATATATATATATATATATATATATATATATATATATATATATATGAGTGTGTGTGTGTGTGTGTGTATACAGTATATATGTGTGTGTGTGTGTGTGTGTGTGTGTGTGTGTGTGTGTGTGTGTGTGTGTAAAACATCCTTAATTGCTAAAACACTAATACTCCATGGCTGCAGTGCTGCATGTCTCTGTGTGTGTGTTTGTGTTGATCTATGTGTGAGTCCCACAGTGTTGTCACCAGGCACTTAAGTCTGTACATTCATCTGATTCAGCTTGGCGAGCAGACAGAATGATAAGGTTGTATTGTAGGACGAAAGCACAATAAACTCCTTCAAACTCTCTCTGTCGGGGCCGTCCCACTGGAGACAAACTGCAACCACCAAGACCAAACACCAAAATATACCCCCCCACCTCCCGGTGATGCAGTTAAAGTTCCCAGAGGACCATTACTTTAGCTGGCATGTGAAATAGCCTAGGAGATTAATGCTTTTTCTGCATTACCTGGTGGCAGGGGAGAAGCAATGGATACAGTGTACAGATCTCACTGACACTTTTTTAATCTGGGAGAGAGGGCTCTCTAATCCAAACCAATGGCAGGATTGGAAAAAGTAAATGTATAAAAGAGAGGGGAGGGGCTATAAGGCAAAGACAAACAAGCAATTAAAATACAGACAGATGGAGAGGTGACAGAAAGAGGAAGATGTGTTATTGTATTATTAATTAGTAGCGTTGAAGAGGAAGGCTAACTGTTTGGCTTTGGGTAATACTTTATGGCAAGAAAGTCTTTCAATCTAATGAAAAGCGGCTAATTCTTTGGGTCCAACCCTTAACATGCTTGACTACCTGGACCAGCTGTTCCTGAGCACCTCGTAGACAACAAGACCAAACTGTGGAGCCCATGAAAAACAATGAGCTGACAGTCTGCGGCCGCGCTGAGGACCCGAGGCCAACGGAAGCAGATGCTCTCAGGGGTGACTGACCAACTTAATTGGTTGAGTGGCAAAATAGAGTTTAATTAACAAACAGACTCTTGGATCCAGCTCATACCCCCGTTTGTACCACTGGAGGAGAAATCAGTGTCCTTGATTATTTTAAGGTTCAATCCAAATTAAAATATTATTTATTATTTCTTGGTGATTGTGAGGGATCTGGAAACTATCCCCCTCACTAAGGCCAACCTCCAGGGCCGTGTTTTCATGGAGTGCACACATGAGAATGCAGCCACAGCTTTCCAGCAGGTGCCAATTACCTGGTTAGGCTGTTCCAAGTAGGTGCAGAGAGGGGAAGTGAGGAAGAGGACATTAAGTTGGGTTTTTATGTAGTATTTCTTCAGTTTATTATACATTTTGTTTGTCCTGTATTAGACTATAGTATTGATAATATACAGTATATAGAAATGTGAGGGTCAGGATAATTGTAAATATAAGATTCTGTATCGTGTGGGAGTTTCTATGGGCCCCCACATTCTGTAATAGTTCTGGGTTAGATGGGGATAGTTGGCAGGTGTGAGAGGAGAAGAGGTTTTGTCTGAGAGGGTCAGTTTGAAATGTTTGGCTGTTGAGATCTGCTGCACCTGCAAAGCTACTCTGTCATCACTGCAACTCTTTGGTGAGAATTTTATGGACACAATAAAAGAAAAAAAGGAATCAGAGCTCTGGAAAAAGAAATCTGCTTGTCTGAAGCTGCTTATTTCTCCACCACACTCTACACCTCAATCCCGCTGGTGCTCATCCTGTTAGTAGGGGTTCATTACCATCAAAACCTTACAGTGCTGATACAGAATTGTAGCATTAATATGAGTAAGCAAGGCAAGTCACAGATGTGTTGCATTTAAAAGTCAGTTTCAAGTGTCAAATTACAAACAGGATGATCCAGAAGCCCGACACACTAACGACAATAACAACAGTCACCAGTTTTAAAGAAAGGTTTTTGTGGTGGGTACTTTTTGGGTGTTATTGCAAGGCTGGGGTCCTTCCTCCAACTAATGGTAATCTGCAGTTCCTGTATAAAGAAGAAGAAGATGTGCTTAAATTATTAACTCTTATACATGTCATAGATGGTAGAGAAAACCGGAGCAGCAGGTGGAACCCAAACAAGCATGGGATAATGGAGGACAGTAACTCAGACTGGTAGGCCACCATGCCATCCTACAAGAGGGGAGAGTGGAGAAGAACTGGAGAGAGTGGTGGTGGTAGAGGTGAGGATAGAATGCAAGGTGATGGCCTCCAATTTCTGGAATACAAAGAGTGCTGCTGGTGGACTACGTGGAAAAGGACCTACCATGCTGATATCTTGAGAAGTTCGTCCATTTTACTCCGTTTATCTGGGGCTGGGTCATCTTGCAGCTGGGTAAGCAGGGCTAGACCTCCCACTCCCCAATGCTTTCTAACTCCTCCTGGAGGAGGATCTGGATTAGCCCATGTAATCTGGGTTAGCCCAAGGTCTCCCTCCAGTTGAAAGTGTCCTGAAATTAGCCATAGAGATGTAAGGGTTAGGAGGTAGCTCATTTTGGCCGCTTATGTTCATAATCTCATTCTTTTACCCAGAGTTCATGAATATGGGTGAAGGTTGGAACTTAGAATGAATGTTGAATGCAGATCAGGTGTGCAGGAAGCCAGCCATGCAGTCAGGTGTAGTCCATCCCAGAGACACAAAGCGGGAGGGGGAGAGAGTGGGACAGAGAGAGAGAGAGACAGAGGGAGAGAGAGTTGTAGCAGGGAGGCACCATCACAATTACAAAATCAACATTAAAGCTGCAAGCAGCGTTGAACGAGCCGTTGCACCCCGGCGCCTGTCGGGGCGTGCACCAGTGTCTGCCTTAATACTATACACCTGGAGGTAAACCCAGCTTTGTATTTGAACACATTATAGACATAGAGGGAAGGATAATGATTTACCTTTTTTTGTCCACTATGTGGTGTTAGACAACACACTGGAACACCATGTGTAGACCTTATAAAATATGTGTATGTTGTACTACAAATGGCAGCAAATATGTAATATTTTTCAATAAAAGCAACTTTGTTGCAAGTGGAGTAAGTTGTTAAATTATTATTATTAATTAATAAGTGTTATTTATTATTAATGGTGAACTACTGAGAACACAAACATGTTATTCCAAATACATTTTCCACAGCATGCAAAAAACAAGCTATTTTTTAAGACAATTCTGTTTGTGTATATTATTAATTACAATGAATAATCAAAGGTGAGGCAATGCTTCCTATGCTATCTGTCTCAGCCAATTTACCAATCCCTGTGGGATTAATAAATTATCTTTAAAAAAAACAGGTACACATAATATTTTTGAATTTTATTATTACTGATGTGTCGTGGTCAATGCTAGATGGGAACTGTAGATTTGCGAAGCTCTCGCGAGAGTCGTGCGCGTTGTTTCTTTATTGTGCACTTTGTACAAACTAATTATGTTTTATAATGTGAAAACGCTGTTAAGATCTAGTTAGCGTTACAGACTAAAAACGCCTGGGGCTCTTAGGGTTAGGGAAAGATCCTGGTTTATGTTAAAATGATCACTCTCGCGAGATCTTTCGCGGGTCTTGGGTTCCTATCTAGACACGACCGTGGGTGGACTCATAGAACATCTAGATGCGGTGTAATTACTAGTTCGGCTGTTTTAGATATTTAAGAAATTCAGTAGTTATATATTTTTTATAACCCTATTTCCAACCCTACTTTGCAAACCAGAAGAACTACAAATATGGTGGTAATCTCTATCAAGCTGCATGGCGAAGCCCACGTGAAGTGTAGTTTTTTTTTAATTAGTGTATTTCCGAGGATGGGAAGTTGTAATTACTGAATTGAGAGTACACCGGGGGGTTAAGAGGATGAAAAACACATCTGTGTTATTAGATTTTAAATATCTAATTGTTAAATGTGTGAAAATTAATTTTTACCATATATGACAGCGCCCCACCTGGTGATAATACTCATATGGGTACAGTCACACAACTAAAGTCAAGAGCTCTCTATAACAGTTGGTCCCATGTCTGTGGCTCCTTCTGTTGCTGAATGACAAGCCTTCCAACATGCATGAGGTCAAGGTTCAGAGGTCAATATTTCAAAGCAGGAGCCATTTACAATCTTCAGACTGACATATGTTACTCTCCAGGTTGAGACCATTCCAACGATGTATTTGGTTTTGTCCTAGGACAAAGTTTTAATTTTCACATTTCATAGTCACAGCCTTAGCCAGAGCATAGATTCAGAGAGCCCTTTGGAGGCCCAACACATGAAATGAAAGGTCTTTAGATATTTGGTCTGTTTCTGTGGAAGTAGTGACAAAAATCTTTAGAGGTAATCATGTCTGACTAATTTACAACCAAACTAGTAATTCTGGCCTACTTTAAAGCTTACTTTCCTGATGAAAATTAAGATCTTTCTTTTCAGACCCCACCCTAACCCATCACTTCAGGCCCTGTACCTGGAGCAATGCTCTTGATGGACAGCAGGATTGCGATATGTAAATGTAACTTATTTTGGTCACTATTTTCCAAAACAAAATAACTTTCATTTCATGGTGTCAAATAATTCATTTAGGACTTCTGTGGTTCAAATGTGTTATGCAATGATTTTTTAGCATTTTTTATTAGCTTACATTTACATTTTGTCATTTGACAGAGGCTTTATTCAAAGTGACTTACAAAGAAGGCAACAATCAGTCAAGTATAACACATTTATTCAATTGCACCAATTCACCATTTTATAATATGAAAAGAATTCTATACCGGTAAATATTTTTCTCAAAATATCCTTGGATAGCATTGTTCTGGCAACTTTTTTGTCTCTCTCTCTCTCCTTACAAGGTTGCATCTTCAGTACTAATGCAGCTGAGTTCTGGATTAGTTGGAATCTATGGATTGTTTTGGTTAGAAGACGAATAAACAGAGAATGACAATAGTCCAGCCTGCTAATGACAAATGCATGAATCTCTGAGTCAGACTGAGAAAGACAGCCTCTGATTCTGGAAATGTTTCAGAGTTAGAAGTAGGCAGCCTTGGTGATGCTATAAATATCATCATTGAAACTGAGTTCAATATCCATGATTACTCCAAAGTTTTCAATCTATTCACTTGTTTTTAGTGATCTAGATTCCAGGTAGTCACAGACCAGCTGTCTCTAGGCTTTAAGCTAGAGATTCATGGCTTCATATCATTATAGTAGCTCCTATGGTAGGTCATAGTACCTCAGTTCAGGAAATACAATACACCCCTTTTGATGAAGTCACCTTTGTGCTCTATGTAGGATTAACTCAGATTTTTTTTATTAATTTCATGTGCTACACTGAAATAACCTAAAACAGTTCAATCATTACATCAGTATTAACACTGGCTGACCAAGGCAGACTGATTGATTACCATGTGGCACAGCTGGACCTTCCTGCTTTTGAACAGATGTCTTTTTCTCTTCACACCTTTAACAATGAACAATAGTCAAAACAATTACATTCTTTTTTTATATTATTTTTATTAATGCATATTTTGTACAGGTATACAGATCACACAAAAAAACAATTACATTCTGAGTGATTAAAACTAATAAGCACAAAGGTTTTCCTGTCATACATCCCATCCAGTACAGTTAAACAACTATTATAACATTATATTACAATTTTCACATGGTTGTTACACTTTTCTCACTGTTATTTTATTCAATCACACCAAATACAGTTTTACAGGCTGAATGAATACTGAATACAACAGATGAATGGTGGTTACCTACTAACAAAGAGTCAAAGAATATCCAAAAGGATGTGGGCATGTACAAGTGTGTGTGGTTTTGCATGTCAGTGGTGGTTGGTATTACTGTTGTCCCATCAAGACCGGCCCAGTGACGTGCACACTGCAAAACAATAATGCAAAACTCATGGGTCTATGCTGTTGGAAACTTGCAACAAGGAGTCATGGCAGAGAGGAAGAAACAATCCAAGTGTGGCTTCATTTCATGAAGAAAGATAACAGTTAGTAAGGGTATCATGTGTTATAATAACATTAGCGCCACGCAGCAAGGCTGAGCTGATTTTATTTGAACAAGAAAACCTAAATCAAAACAAATGCTGTACAAATTATTCTCTCAATTCATCCATTTTATATGATGCCAGACAGACTGTTGCTATGGGTAGCTCTCAGGCAATAGCCAGCTCGACTACAGTTGATCAGGAATCAATAAAATAATTGATCAAGAATCGGACCGATAAGCAGAATCAATACCAGTGGTATCGACAAAATCTTATCAATTCCCATCCCTAGAGAGATACATAAGGTCGCACATGGGCAACCAAGAGAGATGGAGTGCACAGACTGACAAACAGGATGTAAAAATGAAACTTAACTTTCATCTGGTAATTATTTGAAGCAACTCATGTTTATAAGTGAAGGATATGAACTACACAGCAGACTTCAGTCTCTGCTAACAGTGAGGAGCAGGGTGACAGCTGGCTCATGAATGAACATCAGCAGCAGCACAATCTTCACCATCTGCATAGTTATCACCACTATCATCACAGTCATCGTCATCATCCTTGGACAGAGGTGTGTACGGGTCTGGTGACATCAGGGTCTGACAGGGCGAATTCACTTGTGGCAGGTAGGCATGTGGAAGAGGTGCAATGTCAGGAACATGTTGATGGAACATCAACGTAGCATTATGCAATTTCCTCTCTATGTGTATAATGTTGCCAACAAGAACAGCTTTGGAACCAGGGTGCTTGGTGTCTTTGAGGGATGACTGTAGGGAAGCATGCTGCTGCTGCAGGTTATGGATCATAGTTTTCATCTCATGCTGCAGCAAGACCTTTTCCTCAGCAGCCCTGGTCTTCAGGTGCAAGGCATCAATGGCTCGTCTTTTTAGTGATCTCGGAAAATCATCATCTTCTGTAACCTCTCCTGATGTAGTACAACAAAGCAGCACCAAAAACTCTATGATCTATTAATTGTGAATTTATTTGAAACCAATGTTTTAAATACACTCACATTTTCATCAAGGCACAAGTATACTGGCCAGGAGGCATCACATGCTTGTTGAAATTCCAACTGTGACGGGAAGGTGGTCATCTGTGGTGGCCACTGAAGACTGTTGTATTTGGTTATAGTCTCCCTCAGTCTCCTGTTCCAGCTGTTTATTTGTTTCGACAGCCTGACAGCAATGCCCTGTCCATCTGGAACAGGGCATAAAAAATAACAGTGACAATGACATTTACTGAAAAACAACACAGAATCTACATGATGTAGTTATATGTAATACCTAAACTTGAAGTAGCTCTGCAACAACACCCAGCTGCCTTTGGAACTCTTGTTAAACGAGTGAGTAACTACTTGAACAAGGCATTGCAGACTGAATCATACATGATCTGGCAGCACTATTTTCTTGAAACTAATTTAGTAAAAACAAATATCATTAGATATTATAGGTGATATTTCCTACTTACAGCAGTAAAAGCCCTGTTCATCAGGCAACAAATCAGTTGCAGTAAGGCAATCTTGTGCATCTTCTATAAAGTGATAGCATGCTGTCCGCATTAGCTAATCCGACCTCTGGACTCTACCTCCTTGCTACATGGTCACTGCTGTTTGTCAAGTATTGTCACTCTTGTGGACTGTACTTTCTCTGCAAGGTGGTTATAGTTTGTCTATCATGTAGTGTCTTTATATTTCCTGTTTTTACATTCTTTTTACTAAACCTGCCTCAGGAATTGCTCTTTGTTTTATGAATTAAATTAGATAATTCTGAGCTTTGCTAGACCACAATAAGCAAAGTGAAATTTGTAGGCTGTTTTAGTCGGAACAGCACAATCAGTATGTAGATCTCCCTAAGTATTAATGTAAATGATCTTCACCATGCTTTACTATGACCAATTAGTTTTAGTTATGCAGAAAATTAAGCAAGTTTCTCTTCTGGGATGCTGCTGATCATAAGTTCTTGGCAATATCAAAAGCACATTATCTTAATGTAAGTAACATTATTAAAAGCCACTTGGAACAGAAGAAATTCTACCTGGGTATTTCTTTTTGAGGTGGAGTAGAGTGGCTCTCTCCCTTGCCTCAGTCCGTGCTTGGAGGATGAGTTGACCTCTGATGTCCCGGTCAAGTTCTCGCAGTGTTGACTGAAAAATCACATCGGACTGATCCCATCTTTTTGGAATATGGTGTTGTCTTTCGATTGTTTGAAGACAACTCTCTATCCTAAACAGAGGACATGAAAAGAGACATGAAAAAATGTTAATGCTGCTGTTACCCATTAGAGCATACTTTGTCAGATTTGAAATGTTATACATTATGCTTACTTACTGTATCTTATCTGCAACAGATGACTCCGGAGTATGGGATCTACATATAAAATGTTCATGTTAAAAGTGGTAACAACATATCCACTACATGTCCACTATATGACAACAAAGTTTTATTGTCATGTAAGTGGACTTACATGACAACTTTTTTATAAGTGCAAAGTTGCATGTGTGAAGTGCTGAAATGTCAACTTTTGTGGAAAGAATTTCCATTAGTAAAACATAAAATGCAGTTAACTGAGTAAGGGTGTTGCCAACGATACCCTCCCAGTAATTTAGCCTTATAAAATGAGATCTAAGAAGAAACAGAAACATTTGTCTTACTTGAGCTGGTTGAGCTCAATCAACTTTGTGATGTAGTTCCTCCTCCATCTGGGAAGACTATCTAGAGAACAAGGATCAACGCATGATTTAACACCAATTAACCTCTGCAGTCAATGACAAAAAATGTCTGCATTACTGTAACATGGTTGTATATGTTTGGCATACCTGTTGATTTTGTCTTCAAAAGTGAAAGTTGGACGACTTCTGCCTCCCTTTCCATCCACCCCTGTATATCTTGCTCTGAAATACACACTTAAAAAAACAAGAAGACAGACAAAAAAACACAATAGTCACTTTGTGCAAGTATCCACTTGAAATCACAAGTATGCTCTTACAGAGTAAGTGTGCTCTGTTGAAGGAAGGTGTACCTGGTGCCTCTTTCAGGACTGCAGAAATCTCCTCCTCAGCAACAGTTGTGACCTTCTCTGCTCTTTCCCATTTCTGATGGAGGTGCACTTCTGCAAATAGAAATTGTTAGCTTTATGGTTTTTATAATGTCACCAAGTTGTGTTTGGTATGTGGATGACAACTCACCAAATAGAACTCAAAAAACATTCCATGTGAAAAAGTTGGAAGCTGCATTAGCTGCAGAATTTTATCAGCAAATACAGTAATGGGGGCAAACCTAGATCAGCCGTTTTCCTCCTCCCATAATGAAGAAGTGCATCAGTCAAGAGGTCAATGCGATGGGATGGAGCATTTCTTTTGTGACTCGTGCAAATCTTCTGAGAAAGGACCATAACCTCTCCATGCCTTCTCCATCTGTCAGACCAAACCCCTGAAGCCTTCTTGTGCTGTACATGATCTGTGTATAACACATACACATTCTAAAATTACATTTTATTCACAACTTGCAGTACAATTGTACAACTGTGTTGCACTAAGGGTAGGGAGTGAATTAATAAATTGATGCATGTGTGTACTTGTGGGTGTGTGAGATTGTCAGTGTGCATGTGTGTCTCCATAACTTCATCCTTTCTTATAATGCAACCCTGGCATGAAAAGGCCATTACCAAATCATAAATATAAATAACAATTATTACACTGACTGACCAAAAGCATTACCTGACACTGCAGTTTATGTCCATAAACATGAAATGCTGCTACAGCCAGGGATACACCTTGTGGTATTCCTTCTCCTTTCTTCTGATGGAACACAAAACAGTACATAAAATAAATGTTGAGTAAATACTTAACACAAAACATGTATTTGTTCAATACAGTTTGAAGAAATTGCTCACATGCATATGCGAGGAAAGTACACATGCAATGTCATATATGACATGCAGATTGATGTTCTTGTCCTGGTATCTTGTCAGTAGCTCGTTGATGACATACATTGGATATGCCAACCTATTATAAAGAAAATAAAGTTCTGTGATTGTCCAAATGGGTTCCACAATAACAGAAAAATGAAAATCAACAGAATCTAATATCTTTGGCAGCTTAGTATTTGTGAAAAAACTTATAAGCTCACCGTTCTCCCTGGCTCATGTTCAAAAACATCAAGGGCATTTCATGACGACAAGAGGCTCCAAACACCCCTGTTACATCTAGTTTTTTTTGCTGCTTTTGTGACCGGAGCAGATTTCCAGCCTTGAAGTTGCTACAGTCCTGATTAGAAAAGGAGATTTAAGTCTGACAGCATATATCAGTTCAACAAGGAGTGATAACACTCCACAGCTGAGCTGACACAGGGAAAAGCAGTCACAAGAACAAAGTCTTCAACTTTACTCACCTCATTTGGTTTGGAGCTATCAGGATGGGAGAGCAGGTATTCCTGTACATCTTCTTCCCTTACAAACATGCAGTTACCGTGCAACGGCTCAGCTGTACTTCTTCCAGAGCTCCGTTTTCTAACAAGGCCAAAGTTGGCATCCATGGACACAATCACGTTTCCATTAGTCTGAAAAATAAACATCGATAATGATTTGATATCTGGCTTGACATTATCCTTCTCATAAGTAAACTTCCATATGAGAGGATCATGTGAAATTTGGAAACCAGCGGTCGTACTATGCAAAATGAGCAACATTTAGTTTCATACAGTCCGAATATGCATACTACTCATTTAATTCTACAAACATCTAGAACTAGATCTAACCTTAGGACATGCTGGGCACGTTGTCCCATCATCATATGGGGTACAAAGACTGGCTAAACTTCGGCGTCTGTAGTGGTGGTGGCGAAACTGTGATATTGATTCTCCCACCAAGGCTCTGTAGAGCATGTTAACCTATGGTATAAGCAGTAAAAAAAACTATTTAATAATCAAGTTTGCAATACGGAATTATGACCATGACTAGCTGCCAGTGTCACTGAAAGCATTCACAAAAAATACATGCAACAACAAAAATTAGTATAAGAAAGGTAGGAAATATGTTGTGTTACAATTGCAATGTTTTGTGACAGTAATTTGTGGTGTAATTCAATAGTTTTGGAGGTTCCCAATCTAATTTCAAGTTTCCCACAATACACTGTAAACTCCAGTTATGTTGGGTTTTGAAATTGCATAATAATACAGGTGACTTGCTGATGTACAAGAACTAAAATGCCATGTTTTGTTAGAGTAACATTTAAAAAATTGAACTGTTACATATGGTAGTAATCATAATGTGCCATCATTTTGATCCATCCTTTTTGACAATGATTATGAAGGACTGTTTAACCTGAAACATTTGCAGAAAAATACATTTAAAACAGCAGGTTAAACATACATGTTAAATAAAGGTTTAAACATTACCTCTGCAAGAGTCGGATTATTTTTCCATCGCAAGGTGTTGCAAAATCCCTCCACAGACACCTGGCACTCTAAAGAGAGATAGTGAAAAAGCTCCAGAAGAGCTATTGAAAATGCTGTCTGAGGCTTTTCTGGTGTTGCAGGCCAGAGCCCATACCTCAACAGCACAGGCTTCTGGTTCACACTCACAAAGCTGGACGCTAAAGTTGCACAGATGACCTACCAAGAGGGCAAAGAGACGGACAAAAAGGTTACTCAAGATTTTTGTTTTTACAATCATTAAGTTAGCATCAACAATTAAGTGCAGATTAATGACCTGTGCATCGTTCAAAAGGGATTTTGTGGGAATAGATACTGTATTTCAAAACATTCAGTAATGCATCATAAAATTCCATGTATTTCTAAATAATTTCTATAGACCATAATATCGACTGTAAGGAATGTATTTTTTCATCACACAAAGAAATAGGACATATGCAATATTTTCAAAAACAAACCTGTGTTCACAAATATTTTCATCTCTTGTGTACACAGCACGCGTATTGTGGTCCTCTGTTAAATACAGGACAAATCCAAGGGAGGCTGTCTCATAGTAGGTTTTCTACAGAAAAAAAGGAAAAGGAAAAATAGAAAACAAAAGAAAACAATGATGTCTAGTTTTGATCAACTCTTAAAAGAAATCAAAATTAATCAGACTGATTTAACTAAATACATTACTATAAATCATGAATAAGTACTTACATTCCATTTCTCAGGTAGGTGCAAAGAATTTCTGTGCATCATCTTGACACAGGTTTCACAAAAAACACTAGTGCTGTTGCATTCAAGACACCTATATTCTGCATGATCTTTGCATATAACACAAAGATCTGTGAATGGTGATGATTCAAATGCAGTCTGCAGCATAGCATTCTTCAGTGAATCCCACACAGAGCTCTTTCGTCTTAGCCTTGTTGTATGCAGTCTGTGCATGACAACTGCTGCTGAGTACATCATCTATGTATTCTCGAGGGGTGGTTGATGCATCAGGGACAGGTGAGTACAGTTGACTTGAGCTGGGATGTGAGGTGTTTCTTAAAAACGAAAATTTAACCCCACCACCGACAGTCTTCCGTAGAACCTTTATTTTGTTGGTTTTGAAGTGCACACGGTTCTTTAGTTTGGCATGCTACAAAAGTAAGAATGAAAAGTATAGAAACACAGTGAGATAAACAGGCAGAAAGACAGACAGACAGCTTTACAGGTGAACTGAAACACACACAGGCCTAAACCAAGATACTTTTTCAAGCAGGATCTTGAGGGAATTAAGTGATGTAGTCTGTAAAATAACTTTAATAGTTAAATACATAATGTCTGTTACTAACTAAACCAAACTGCAGACTGTTCATCCAACTTCTATGCTATCCAACATACTGACTGCAATTAAGGCAAATATGACTGTGAGAAAACGGTGCTATATTTGGTCAGCTGTTTTTAGTGTTAAATGTTACGTAACGTAAAACAACGTTTAAATTTACGAAGGGTCGAGATAATGATCTACGCAAGTGATTAGCGTCGTGCATATTTCATGCTCAACTTAACTACAGAAGATTGAGCTAAAAAACTAGGCAGTCACCTCTAAACAAGAAAATATAACGCTGGAAAAAGGTTACCCCCCCTAAAAAAAAACATCTCATTGATATGGCCGTAACTGCAGTATTTTCCATTTCTAAATGATGTATAAAGTTTAAAGTTTTACCTGACAAGTCGTGCACGAGCGCGTTAGAAAAAGACTGCTTCCGCTGACGTACTTCCGGCACTTGTCAATCCAGAGATGGGAGTGGGTCTGGGTTACTGTTTATCAGCGATAACATCATATGATATGCACCCTCTGGCCTACTGCTAGGTACAGTTTGCCCCATCTGAAGCCATTTAATGGTAGTGATCACAACTGATAACGGCCATTGAAAGGGCTGATAACATCCGAGAGCCAAGAGCAACAGCAGCAGGACCGTATGACATTGTACGTTTTAAGCTCATTTCTTTTACAGCAATATCTTAAGGAACAAATCACTGTACAGGCATTTGAATTTCCTCCAATGTGACAGTTTGTTGCCTCAATTATCGCAGGTATTCCACAGCCCACAAATACAACATGGCGAGGGCAGCAGGGCCAACTCAGTCAACAGAGAGAAAGCCTCCACCTGATGTATGACATTTATTTTTCCACTCAGGCATACATTTTAAGAATAAACATCTAAGCAAAGTTTGCACAATTTTATGTGATGTTTAATTCTATCCTTGCTTTACAGATCTCATATTTGAGAGAACGGCACCAGGTAAGTTGTCTTTGAAGTATTAAATATGACAGTTAAAGAAACATTTAGTTTGTCAAGTCTCTTAATTTCTTTATTCTGGTCCCATTTGCATTAGAAATACAAGCCTAAATTGCGTATAGAAAGACTCAAAACCACTCCTATCTATTGGATGGACTCCATTGATGCACGAATACCACCTAAACTGAGAGAGCGCCCTGAGTCAAAGAACCTACTAGAGAAACTCCATAAGGAAATCTGTGACACCTTCCACGATGTGGTAGTCAATCACACAGGTATTCTGCCTATTCCTTTTTTTTATTTGTGCATGGTATACAGTATATGCATGTCTTTGCATGCAGTACATAGGCTACAGATGAACCATCCCTCATCATGTCATATTCTCTTTCTGTAGGGGAATACGGATCTAAAGATCCAGACATGGAAGATATCTTAAGAAAGCGAGGAGCTAACCAGGAAGTGTGAGTGTCAAATGTAGAAGGCATTGACCAATATGTGTTGTTTTTTTTTCAGGGCTGATAACTGATAAATGATTATTAGTAATCAAGGAGACAGATATATGTAACCGATGCAGTAACATTAAGGGTAACTCAATAGAGTGAAAAAAGCTTGAACTGCTAAGGCATTTCAGTTTCCCCATCACTATTACAAAGGCAACAAGGGTTCACATGTCTGAAAGTTATATCGCAATGTTAATGAAAGAACCCATTTAGAGTGGATCAGGCTAAAGGGGTGGATCCAGGAATGATCTCTTGGGGAAATGAATGGGGAAACAGAACTGCCTTGTCAGTTGTTTTATTGGCAATCAGACCCAAACTAAAAAACAAACACTGTTGCCAATGCTTGGTAAAATGCAGAATATCATAGTTGGTCTATCTCTATAATGTAGTTTTTAATGATCATTTAATGAATACATTTCCAATCTTTTGCAGACGTCTTGATTTTGCCCGATCTTGGCATAAAGATGTGATCAAACACCGCAAGAGAATAGGAACAAGTTTGATAATTCTTCATCCTGTAATGCAGAATATCCTGGACATTAGCTACGAGACATTTTCTACACTGGTCCTGGTCGATCTTTCAGGCTGCAGGTAAGGAAAGATGTAATGAATGTAACACGGCCCAGTTAAAATTGAGATTTGCATATTTCATTTTCTTATCTTTGTCTTCTGTTGGTCCAGGGCTTCAGGACCTGTGGATTACAAGAGCCTGCTGAACAGAACGGCTCTGGAGTGTAAGAGGGCAGAAGATGTTATCATGAATACCTGGTATCAAAACATCATCTTCCAATTAAAAAGTAAAGAACTTCAGAGATATGATGTGGCGAAACTGAACTCCATCTATAGACGTGCATCCGCCCTCATGTCAAATCAGGTAAGTTCAAACTGACTTGATTTGGTTTCCATGTTTGTTAACATGAGTCTGAAGGGTCAGCCATCTCGTACGGATCATATCTGGCAAACTGTATATTCCAGCGTCTCCAACCTTTAAACATGTTTTAACCTTAATAATAAATAGTTGTTCCTTTTAATATTAAGGTTTTCTGCACATCTTATTTTTTGAATTTTTCATGGAAAGATGATTTTAAGGTGATTGTGAAGGTTCTCCATCACATATAACCAAAAAAAAACAATACACAGTATAGACTGCACAAGGCTCTCCAAAGAAATGGAGGATGTGTGTGATATTGATCCATTTGTTGTACAATTTTTGGCAGGGGTTGAACGGATATGTCATCTACAGATGACTTGTTTATATAAGCAGAATGTCAGCAACTAATAATCACCAGTTGTTTGTTTAGTGCTTAGGTTATTATGGCATATAAAATGTATGTTTTCTATAGCATTCTTTGTATTGTATGTCACTTGATTACAAATGTTGCCCCATTAACATTTTTCTTCTTTTTTTTAAATTTCCAGTTAAAATCCCTGCTGCAGAGATGTGTAGAGGAGTTTGTTAAACTGTTCGATCCAAGCAATCGCTACGGCATGCCTCTCTTCCATATGGCCTTGACATTTGATGATGAAAAGATTAACTTATATCCAAGCTTACAAGATCTGGAAGCTGCTGTTTTTGAGATGCTTAATGTCGTCGCAAATACACTGCAGGTGAGGTTACATACATGTAGCAGACACTTCAAGGAAATGTACCATATTTTGGCATTTTTTAAATGTTTTTATGTCTGTTGATATACAGAAAGTCCAGACAGTCCAGTCATGCTTGGCAGAAGCGTCATCATCATTTGTGGATGCCAAGGTGCCTGATGAAATACTTGCTTTGGCACGTGCCACTTTGAAGGCCTCTGTGGGCAAGCATCTAGAGGAACCTGACAAACATTTCCAGATCTATGGTGGGGTTCCATAATTCAATCATTTCCAATCAACATCCCACTGATTGTATTTACATATATGCTGAATTTTATTTTTCATTTTATAGTTGACAACTATGACTGGCTAGTCAATGGAACGGCACAGGCTCAAGTGGAGAAGTTCATAGAAGAGGAGCACTCTCTTAATGATTACTCCAAGGTAACAATACATAGTTGAATTCATGCTGTGCATGTTATAATAATGTTCTGGCCTTGTTTTCAAGACTGTGTGTCAATGTAAATCTGTCTTACTACTTTTAAAAGAAAGTGGAGGAGTTTCAAGTTCTGTCAAGGAAGATTTTCATGCTCCAAACAACAGCCTACTTTACAATGGTCACACTGAACTGTGAAGGGCTGAAACGGGGGCTGGTCAGCAAAGCCAAAAACTATGCTGACATTCTTCTGAAGAAACTAGCCGCCATCCACCGTGAAGAAAATTTACAGTGAGTCTCTTCTTGTAACATTCTTTAGCTAAACTGTCACCCTGTGTTTAAATTTCTCAGATTTTTCTCACAAAGCCTTTTGTGTCTGTTCATAGGATTTGCCTTGAATTTGAGACCATCAGAGACAAGGCACTGAAAACACCAGAGAACATCGACGACATGGCTCAGATCATTGATTACATTAATGTCACTAAGACAAAACGTATTCCGGAACTCCATGGACAAATGAGGGTAAATATGAAAATTGATTTTTTAGATTTTATCTAATATTAATGCATATTAATTTCAGTAATCTTAAATCAATCCCAACATATTTTACAATGATATGCTGTTCTAATAGGAAATCAACCATAGGCTGATGTACCTCCTGGGTGTCTTCATCTTTGAGACAGATGATCTGGAGCTTAATAAGGATGTCTATCTGTGGCCAGAGAAAATCCTCGAAGTCTTGAAGCTTGCTGATGAGGTAATGCTCTTATGTCTGCTGACAATGGTATATCATGATCATTTCTTAAAGAAGACCAGATTTAGGACACCTTTGTCGTTTTCCAGGTTATGCAGAAGGCCAAGCTAAAAGGCAAGTGGGAGATGATTGCTAAAAGAGAGAGATTAATAATTCAGTTGGAAAGGTTAAGAGTCAGGACAAAGGAATTCCCTACTTACTCTGAGCTGAGGAAGATGGAACAGGTAAAGTACATTCAGATAACCTTGAAAAAGTACCTCTAACATTTTATTTTTGCTTTCATATTCGGCTACACAGTATGAAGCTGCCTACTGCAGCCCTAAGGCTGCTTAGTTCAGTATAAAGTCTGGAACAGTGGATGCTGCTAGCTGTTCTCTGTACTTTTTATTTTAGAAGTGGGTGTGTTTTGGTTCACCAAAACACACCCACTTCTAATAGTCCTGAATATAAAATCACAGATTGTTGTTTTACACTTCAGTTTTTCTACGAATTAAATAAATGAGATATAATGTGTTCATTAGTGAACTAGGACCTAGTAGCAAGATTTAAGCCAAGGGCACTGCTGGCTAGCTTGAACTTCATATTGAACAGATAGATATGAGAGCATTGATTCTCTTGTTAAAGTTTCTACAAGAGCACAAATAAGCTCTTTTCATAGAATGTCAAACTACTTCTTACAAGTAATGTGAACCTTAAATAAGTTTATAGTCAGTATGCCTTTAAATTACTTGTCAAGTAGTGATTAGAATTTTACAAAAATACCATAAAGTCTAGTTTAAATGTGTTTGTCTAGCAATGCTATTATATCAAATGGAAATTAATTGTCTTGTCCTCCCATATGAACAGTTTGTAGAGGCTGTCGAAACAGTTCAAAAGCTTGAACACGATGCTGAGGAGGAGATTATCTGCATTAACAAAGAGGAGGCCTTTTTTAACCTTGACCAAACATCCTTCCCAGAAGTTGAGGCCCTCAAAGAGAGCATTGAACCTTATCATAAGCTGTTTGGACTTGTACTGCAGTGGCAGCGCGCAGAGAAAAGGTCTGCATTCAGTTTGATACATGCATTGTTTAAGATCAAACGTTTTGCTCTGATAATGGGGCGGCTGTGGCTTAGGTGGTAAGAGCGGTCGTCCACTTTATCACAAGGTCAGTGGTTCGATCCCCTGCCCCCCCAGGTCTAAATGTCGGAAGTATCCTTGAGCAAGATACTGAACCCCAATTTGCTCCCCGGGCGCCTTCAAGGCAGCCCACTGCTCCTCAGGGATGGGTCAAATGCAGAGAAAGAATTTCCCCACAGGGACAATTAAGTATAGCTTATAACACTTTCTCTTTGTTGTGAATAGATGGATGGATGGTCCCCTTCACGAACAAAATGGTGATAGCATTGAAGACGATGTGAGTGCGGAACGTGCACTCTTCAGTCTGCAGAAGATTTTCCAACAGAAAGAGAAAACAGCTGAGCATGAGAGGGAGAAGACTGCTGAGTTTACTGGGCAACCCATGGACACGACAAAGAAGGAACTCCCAGCAATACTTATATGCTCCACTGTAATAGAGCAGGTCAAGACCTTCAAGGTATTGTAACTCATTTTACATTTTACTCATTCATAAAGTCTTGCAGCACTTGTTTGTTGAAGCTAAACCATTGTGTGGAAATTGTTTGTGTCCCCAGGTCCATAAGAATCTACTGTCCGCCCTGTGTAATCCAGCCAACAGAACTCACCACTGGGAACAGATGTCCAAGTTAGTAGGACATGACCTCACTCCTGACTCTGGTGCTACACTTCGAAATGTGCTCAAACTAAACCTGGACTCTTACCTGGAACAGTTAGAGTCCATCAGTGCTTCTGCTAGTAAAGTAAGATCTCCTGAATTTTTGTGTTTGGTTTTGCTGCATTTGGTAATATATAACCTTAATATTTAATTGTTTTGCTGAATGCTATACCCCTACTATGTGTCTACAATAGGAGTTTTCCATGGAGAAGACAATGCAATCCATGGAGGATACTTGGGAGGGTATTTCTTTCCCCGCTCAACCTTACAGAGAGACTGGAGTGTCCATCCTGACCAACATTGAGGACATTCAGACAATGCTAGAGGACCAGATTGTGAAGACTCAGACGATGAGGAGTTCATCAATCAGTAAAGCCTTTGAAAATGACGTCAAGGTTAGTTTCAGGTTTTTTGAGGATTAACTCACCTAATCTGAATGAATAAATGCACAACTTGTGTGAATTTGACCAGGTTGTTGTAATGTAGGTTGTAAGTCTGCCTTTTCCCAGTGTTGCAAAGATTTAACTGTTTGTTATGTGACTTCAGCAATGGGAGGAGCGTCTGCTTCATATCCAAGAAATCACTGACGAATGGCTGACGGTGCAGGCCCAGTGGCTTTATCTGGAGCCCATCTTCTCTTCTGAAGACATTATGCAGCAGATTCCAAAAGAGGGACGACTTTTCAAAACTGTTGACATAAACTGGAGAGTGGTCATGAGGCACTGCGTTGACAATCCTAAGGTAATTTTTGAAAAAATCTAGAGGTGAATACGTTATTGTGAAAAAAAAACAAAAATCTGAAGGAGCTGTTTTCTGTAACTGATGTTTTGGAATTGTAGGTTCTGTTGGCAACCTCTATGCCTGGTTTGCTTGAGAAACTACAAGATTGTAACAGAAACCTGGAAGTCATCATGAAAGGACTGAATGTCTATCTGGAAAAGAAGCGTCTCTGTTTTCCACGGTAAAAAAAATTTTTTTGTTGTTGTTGTTAATATCAGTATATATCTATATCATTTAGATGAACAGATTCTCATACTTGCTACCAATGTCGTTGCTAGGTTCTTCTTCTTGTCCAATGATGAAATGCTTGAGATTCTGTCTGAGACCAAAGACCCACTTCGAGTGCAGCCCCATCTGAAGAAGTGCTTTGAGGGCATTTCCAAGCTAGACTTTCTACCTAATCTGGATATCCAAGTAAGGCACATACATACACACACACACATACACACATAAATACATACACACACACATATACACACATAAATACATACACACACACACACACACACATACATACATATGTGACACAGTTTTTGGTTGACTTTTATATTGTTCTTCTTCAGGCCATGTACAGTAGTGAGGGGGAGCGCGTCCAGCTAATTCAGAACATCTCCACCTCTGAAGCCAAAGGAGCTGTGGAGAAGTGGCTGGTGCAGGTGGAGGATGTGATGATTCGCAGTATCAGAGATGAAATAGCCCGATCCATAGAGGTAAGATGACTGTTCCCCATACCTTGAATAATACACAGCACTGAGAACTGTTATCTCTAATACCATTATGCTGTGTGTGGGTCATATTCTGGATAATCTGGGGTTTCTTCTTCATGTGAACATATATTTGTCATTGTATTTGCAGGCCTACGATGAGACTCCACGAAGCCACTGGGTCAAGGAGTGGCCTGGGCAGGTGGTGCTTTGTACCTCTCAGATTTACTGGACTTTGGATGTTCATGAAGCCATCAAAGGAGGGACAAATGTAGGTTTTACACTTTTTTTATTTTTGGCTTTTTATTTTTTTATTTTTTCAATTTTATTAATTACAATGTAATCAATGGAAATGGTGTTTCATGTCTTTTTTCTGAGCATGAGAAGATTAAGTCATTATGATACCTATTTATTTGCTGACATTGTGACTGATAATTAATGCTAATTATGTAGACTATAGGTACAAATCAGTGATGTGTCTCACTCCTGACCAACTGACGTGATTCCTTTCTTTTGAAGAGCCTGAGGCCAAAACAGTATCACATTCATACAAAACTATAATAGTAATTGGATTTTTTTATTGTCCGTAGGGTTTAAAAAACTATTCCAAGCAACTCCAGAATCAGCTGAATGACATTGTGCAGATGGTGAGAGGAAAACTCCCCAAACAAACACGAACCACTTTGGGAGCACTGGTCACGATTGACGTCCATGCCAGGGATGTGGTCATGGAGCTTACTGAGAAAGGTAAGTACCGCCACACTATTCAGAGTGGACTGTAACTGAGCTATGACTCAATTTAGAAACAGGACAAAGAACAGTGGTTGAATAACAAGTGTCGTTTTTACCAGGTGTATCAAATGAAATGGACTTTGAGTGGCTATCCCAGCTTCGTTACTACTGGACCAATGAAGATGTCCGTGTTCACATGGTAAATTGTGATGTCAAGTACGCCTATGAGTACTTAGGAAACTCTCCACGCTTGGTCATCACTCCTCTGACTGACAGATGCTACAGAACCCTGGTAAAATATCTGACGAATAGCCTACTTAAATATTATTACTTTTTTATTTGAATAATGCTGATTGATCCATTATCTATTTTTAAATTCCTCCTTTGTTTTAGATTGGTGCACTCTACCTGCATTTGGGCGGTGCGCCTGAGGGTCCAGCTGGAACAGGAAAGACCGAAACCACCAAAGATCTTGCCAAAGCTCTAGCTGTGCAGTGTGTGGTCTTCAACTGTTCTGATGGACTGGATTACCTCGCTATGAGCAAGGTAACAGCAGCAGGACATTTTAGTTTTACATTCTTAATTCTAGTGCCATAGTTACAAATGTAAAAAACATCATTTTATTCTAACATGTATTTTGGTGCAATCTTTTATAGTTTTTCAAAGGTCTGGCTTCAACCGGTGCATGGGCTTGCTTTGACGAGTTCAACCGTATTGAGCTTGAGGTGCTGTCTGTAGTGGCCCAGCAGATTCTCTGCATCCAGAGGGCCATTGAAATGAAGCTGACAAAGTTTGACTTTGAAGGGACCGAGCTCCAACTCAATCCCAACTGCTTTGTGTCCATCACAATGAATCCTGGCTACGCAGGACGATCCGAACTCCCGGACAACCTCAAGGTCTTCAATCCATACATGATATTAACATACATTATATGATCCCAGATCTTCAAATCATTCCAGTTGTATATACACAGTTATATATTATGGTGCATGTTAGCAGTGAAAGTAACATTTTCTTTTGTTTCTCTGTGCAGGTGTTGTTCCGAACAGTGGCTATGATGGTGCCAAACTATGCACGTATTGCAGAGATTTCTCTGTATTCCCATGGCTTCCTCAATGCCAAACCACTGTCAGTGAAGATCATAATGACTTACAAGCTCTGCTCAGAGCAGCTCTCCTCCCAGTTCCATTATGATTATGGTATGAGGGCTGTCAAAGCCGTACTTGTGGCTGCAGGAAACCTTAAGCTCAAGTATCCTGATGAGAATGAGGACATTCTGGTAATTATGCTGAAATTAATGTAGTTGTTGAATACACAGTGTACACTGTTTTTATTTTGTCTATTTTTGCAACTATTTTTGCAACTATCAATGTTTGCAAAGTGATTTGCAGTGTTTGACCCTTTCACCTTTTCTGTATGCTGCCATGTCCAGATCCTGAGGTCCATAAGGGATGTTAACAAGCCCAAGTTTCTGTCCCATGATATTCCACTGTTCGAAGGAATCATCCGTGACTTGTTCCCAGGCATCCACCTTCCTGAGGCCGACTATAAGGTCAGATATGTTGATACCTTTATCTATTGGTCACAAATCAAATGATACATGTATTTATTAATATTGTTATGAATATTATAATCAATGTTGTTTTTTTAAATCATTTGCAGCTGTTCCAAGAGGCAGCTGAAGAGTGCTGTAAAAAGCACAATGTGCAGCTCACAGATGTCTTCTCAGAGAAGCTCATCCAGACGTATGAGATGATGATTGTCAGGCACGGGTATGTTGTGATTAAGTTTAACTCTTGTCATATTATGATATCTGATTTTGCATGTTTCCAGTCATACATTGTGTCACACAACATGAAACTGTCTTGAAGGGAATATTTGAAACATGATATTGCATGGAGATATTCTTCTTTTTTTTTCTCAGGTTCATGTTGGTTGGAAAGCCTTTTGCTGGGAAGACCAAAGTGCTCCGTGTTCTAGCAGACACCCTGACTCTCATGAATAAGAGGGGGTACGGTGACGAGGAGGCAGTCATCCTCACAACTGTGAACCCAAAGTCCATTACCATGGGACAGCTATTTGGAGAGTTTGACAAAGTTTCCCATGAGGTACACATGTGCTTGCATCATGTTGTATTTATTTTGTATCACAGATAAATATAAGATCTGTGTATTTATAGTGCAGATATACACATGGTACAATAGATGACCCTATTGTTACGTTTTTGTTTTCTCTCATTATTGTAGTGGACTGATGGGATTGTGGCCAACACCTTTAGGAGTTTTGCATCGGCTGACACACCAAACCGTAAATGGGTGGTGTTTGATGGTCCCATCGATACTCTGTGGATTGAGAGCATGAACACTGTGCTTGATGACAACAAAAAGGTATGAAATACCCACCAAAAATGTTTGATTTTTTTTTCCATACGCATGAATAACATCTGTGTGGGCGGCTGTGGCTCAGTGGCAGAGCGGTCGTCCACTTATCAGAAGGTCAGTGGTTCGATCCCCAGCCCCTGCAATCTAGATGTCGAAGTGTCCTTGAGCAAGATACTGAACCCCACACTGTATGAGTGTTGGTGTGAATGGGTGAATGCTGGTTTGGGTTATAAAGCGCTTTGAGTGGTCAGTCAGACGAGGAAGACGCTAAATATGTACAGTCCATTTACCGTTTATTTGCATTTACTCTTCCTCCACAGTTGTGCTTGATGAGTGGAGAGATCATCCAGATGTCCAATCAGATGAGTCTGATTTTTGAAGCAGAGGATTTATCACAGGCCTCGGTAAGTTAGATGTTTGGAGTTTAAACTTTCACCATCATTTGTTGAATGGCTACTATTTTGTTACAATGAAACTTAAGTGATTTATCATCTTGCTTGATATGATTGGCTAATTTCAGATTGAGGAATTCATCTATGTTGCCTTACTGGCCGAATGTAATTGGATGTTATAAAAATGTATTTTCTTGTTTTGTTTTGTTTTGTTTTTCCCCCCACTGCAGCCTGCCACAGTCAGTCGTTGTGGTATGATCTTCATGGAACCGTCTCAGCTGGGCTTGGATCCGTTACTTCTCTCCTGGATCAACACTCTTCCTGATACTCTGCAGAAGCCGGAGAGCCGCTCTTTGCTGCTGGACCTCTTCCACTGGCTCGTACCGCCTTCCCTCAAGATGCTGCGCAAATGTTGCACTGTGAGTGACCCCAAGCCCTACAACAATCCAGACACAAATACCTATTCAATATTATTTTAAAGGTTTACTTTTATTTATATACAACATACAATTTTGTCATGCTGGATTATGATTTGGTTTACAGGAAGTTGTTCCCACTAGTGACACTAACACTGTGGTGTCATTGTGTCGACTGTTTGGGATGCTGCTCACTAAAACTTTGAAGACGGATCCTGGGGACGAATATATTCGCACCTGGATCATGGTAAAAAGACTGACTCGTTTATCTTTTTGAATAATGCTATGATCATTTTTTCTTTGAAGTTGTACATGGCCATGTTGAGTGTGTTTGCACCCTCTTTTTCAGTTAAATTATATTTGTGTATTCCACCCCTCTTTTCCTTCCTTTATGATTACAGGCAGCTTTTGCCTTCTCCCTGGTGTGGTCCATTGGAGGCAGCTGTGACACAGACAGCAGAGAGAAGTTTAGTGAGTTCTTCAGGGTGATTGTGTCAGGAAAGTCAGACGAACATCCTATTCCTGCCACTGTGGGAAAATGGCAATGTCCAATGGATGAGGGAGGCCTGGCATATGACTATTTCTATCAGGTACTGAGTTATAACATTACTCCAAGGTGTTTCACATTTGTCATTTGTTTAAATCCATGAATAATACTGTAATCTCTTGCATAGTTTGATGGAAAAGGCCGCTGGGTTCACTGGGATGACAAGTTCAAGGATGTCAGCCTGTTAGATGGAAACACCAAAGTTGAAGAGATCATTGTTCCAACCATAGACACAGTTCGCTACACCTACCTCATGGACCTCTGCATCAGCCATGGACTGTTAGTATTATATTAGCATTATAAAAATAAACATGCACCAGTCATATACCAGTCAATAGTTTGGACATACCTTCCCATCCACTTGAATGGGAAACTGTGTCCAAATTTTTGACTGGTACTGTATATATATATATATAATTTCTCATTTTATCTTAGCATGGGTTTACTTACATTTAACGAATGTTATTTTCTTTCTTAGGCCTCTTATGTTGGTTGGTCCTACTGGCACAGGGAAGTCAGTCTATGTGAAGGAGAAGTTGATGAATAATCTGGACAAAGACCTCTATGTACCGTACTTCATCAGTTTTTCAGCTCGTACCACTGCCAACCAAACTCAGGTAAGCATGCAAAAAACCTGGCTGAAGAAAAAGAAATTTGACTTGCTAGTTTTACATAAGTAAATGTAAGAATTCAAACAAGCAAGAAAGAGATATTTTTTACTTTTCTTAATTAAATGATTGTGTATTTATTTCATCTTCCAGAATATCATCATGTCCAAGTTAGATAAGAGAAGGAAGGGGGTGTTTGGACCTCCAATGGGAAAGAAGTGTGTCACCTTTGTAGATGACCTGAACATGCCTGCATTGGAACAGTTTGGAGCACAGCCTCCTGTGGAGCTTTTGCGGCAGTATATAGACCATGGAAACTGGTATGACCCGTCCACTATTACAATAATAAAGAAAGAGGGCTAAATTATTGCATAAGAGAAAATAAAACATTATTTTGTATACAGATACAAATTCTCTGTTATGATCTTGCAGGTATGACCTGAAGGATACCTCCAGCATCCATATTGTTGACCTCCAACTCATCGCAGCTATGGGTCCCCCTGGTGGTGGGAGGAATGCTGTGACATCCCGCTTCCTGCGGCACTTCAACATTGTTAGCATTAATCCATTCAGTGATGACGCCATGATTACCATCTTCTCCAGTTTGATGTCAGTTTCTTTCCACAACAATCATTTCCCACCTGCATCTTATGTTCTGGGAAACCAAATAGTGATGGCTACAATGGAAGTAAGTGCCCCAACAACACACAGTGAAATGACAAGCATGGACAACAGGGACTTGATATGATCTTATCAACCATGTCTTCGCTTCTTTAATTATTTGCTTCTTTTCTTTTCATTGCCAAAGGTGTATAAGAAAGCCATGGAGAACCTGCTTCCTACTCCAGCCAAGTCTCACTACACCTTCAACCTGCGGGACTTCTCACGTGTTATCCAAGGCTGCATGCTGCTTAAGAAGGAGTCCATGGACAGCAAATATACTATAATCCGCTTGTTTGTCCACGAGGTCTTCCGTGTCTACTATGACCGACTTGTGGATGACAAAGATCGAGCATGGCTCTACCAGCTCATGAACAGCATCGTTAAAGACCACTTCGAAGAGTCCTTTGACCAGGTGTTTGATCACTTGAAACAAGGCAGTAAAGTAAGTTGAGATTCATTTGTATTTTCTGTAATGTGCTTTTGTATACTAGTAGAGGATCTACCAATCTAAGTATTGATTGATGCATTTTCTACTGGAGTATGAAACATCCATAACCGGGAAAATCTATATCTTAATAAATATTTGTCCATTCTCAGGTGGTTGAGGAAGACATACAGTGTCTTCTGTTTGGTGACTACATGAACCCTGACCTCGAGGATAATGACCGCTTGTATGCTGAGATGCCCTCAATGGAAAGCTTTTCTCAAGTGGCTGAGTCGTGTCTTGAGGAATACAACCAGTTGCACAAGAATGGCATGAACCTTGTCATCTTCCGGTAAACACGTTTGGTTTTATAGAGTCAACTAAAATACATACATTAAGAATATTGGTAGAAGCTATGAATAGGTACAAAAGATGTTTGATGCTGAATGTGAAAATATCATTATGCAAAATGAATACATAATAATGTTATAATACGCAATACAAATTATTTAGAATTTTAGACTGAGCATAGAATCAAATGACTTTACATTTTTAGCAATCAGTTAACAACAACATGTTTTTATAACATTGCCTTTTCATGGAGATCTAATTAACAGGGAAAAAAAATATGTCTTTATCATGCAGCTATGTCCTGGAACACCTGTCCCGTATCAGCCGTGTGTTGAAGCAGCCAAGAGGCAATGCTCTACTGGTGGGAGTCGGCGGGAGTGGGCGTCAGTCCATCACCCGTCTGGCCACATCCATGGCCCACATGACCATGTTCCAGCCTGAGATCTCTAAAAGCTATGGCTTAACTGAGTGGAGAGATGACCTCAAGGTCAGTGCTATGGTTTAGGATATGTTTGTCCTTACTCTAATACATTGCATGCATTTCTTTCTCACCATTGTGAACAGATTGTTTTTGCTGCATTTTCAAATGGGTGTCGAAGATTTGAAAACATTGTTCCTCCCTTTCTTAATCCTTTAGAAGCTCCTGAAAAATGCTGGAGTTAAAGGTCAGAAGATGGTGTTTCTGCTGACCGACACTCAGATTAAAGAGGAGGCTTTTCTAGAGGATGTGGACAGTATCCTGAACACAGGGGAGGTGCCCAATCTGTTTGCCGTAGACGAGAAGCAAAATATCATGGAGGTAGGCTTCACAACAATTACAGCAATGTACAGTATAATGAATAATGTCTTGTATAAAGGCCTTATTGATTTATGTTTGATGCCACTTTTTCTATATCTCTCTTTCTCCAGACATTACGTCCCATTGCCCAGGCCGGCAATAAGGATGTGGAGTTGAGTCCTTTATCTCTGTTCGCCTTCTTTGTGGCTCGCTGCAGAGAGAACCTGCACGTTGTTGTTGCCTTCAGTCCTATTGGAGACACCTTTAGACATCGCCTGCGTCAGTTCCCGTCTCTTGTCAACTGCTGTACCATTGACTGGTTCCAGGTACTGTATTAGGATCAGGGTTGTGGTGTGATCAGTTGTAGTTTGTATTCACAAAAAAAAAAACACAAAAAAAACTCCACAGGACAGATACGGAAAGTATTTGAAGCAGTATGTGTCAGGCAGATAGCTTGTCATGTGTGTTCTTTGGACCAGAGATAACAAGGAAACAAAAGGGAATGAAAAGGAGACTTAGACTTATTAATACTTGCCTTTGTTCCTATCCTCACTATCCTTTCTTCTCTCTGCCCTGACAGCCATGGCCAGAAGAGGCTCTTGAGCGAGTAGCCAACTCTTTCCTTGAGTCACTGGAGATGAGTGAAAATGAGAGGCAGGAGGTCGTACCCATCTGCAAAACATTCCATACCTCTGCCCAACAGCTCTCAGAGAGGTGTGACATTTGGTTATTTATAACTTGTACATTTAATAGCAGAGTACGTTTATAAGCTCTTAATGGCACTGTTTTTTGTATTGCAGATTTCTCTCTGAACTGGGCCGCCATAATTATGTGACACCCACATCCTACCTGGAGCTGATTGAAACATTCCGTCTGTTACTCACCCAGAATAGGGACACCATCATGAAAGCTAAGCAGAGGTATATCAGCGGTCTGGATAAACTAGCCTTCACTGAATCACAGGTATGTCTTGCACTACTGTCACTGAAATAGTAGATTTTGTCTGTTTTTTTAAATCACAAAATGTTCAGTATAGCTTTGTATCAGTCACTTAAACAGTGTCTCTCTGCAGGTCGAGGAGATGAAGAATGAACTTGAAGACCTGCAGCCCAAACTGAGACAGGCAACGATTGACAACAACAAGATTACGAAGGTGAAAACATCTCACATCTTCATCCTGCATCATCATCAACCAAGAGTATATGTATATACCAGTAGATATGAACATACTGAATGTAATTCTTTAATGTGATGATTTTCAGGAGGTTGAAGAGGAGACTAAAGAGGTGGAAGTCAAGCGTAAAGTTGTGCGTACTGATGAGGAGGCAGCCAGTATAAAAGCCAAAGAGGCTCAGGTTCTAAAGGGGGAAACTGAAATTGAAGTGAAGAAGGCAGCAGTATGTGTGGCTGAAGCTAAGAAAACCGTGGATAGCCTGAGTGTGAGCATTCTTTAACTGAACTGCTTCATTACATCAACTTTATCCATTCACTTCACAGTTTAAACAGTTGAGTAAATTGACCTGAATGTTCTGTTTCAGCCTGCTGATATAGCAGTTGTGAAGGCGATGAGAACACCACCTATACCGGTGAAGCTGGTGATGGCGGCTGTGTGTGTGTTGAAGCAGATAAAACCAGAAATGGTAGACAACCCAGATAAGCCAGGAAAAAAGGTTGGACTATATCTTATATGTATTTATATTTATATCTTATAAAGAAATCACAATGGTGTGCTCCTTATTTATCTTGTATTGCAATGAGTAATATATTTTCTTTATTCTATAGATTCCAGACTACTGGGGTCCAAGCAAGAAACTACTGAGTAATGTAAACTTTTTACAAGGTCTTCAAAAGTTTGACATGGACAACATTCCTGTGAGTGTCAAAAACACACATTCATAATGTATTGTTTAAGAGTCACGCTTGTCTTTTGCTGTGAATAACTCCTCTCTTTCTTGACTACAGGACGAGGTGTTAAAAAAGATCCGGACAAATTATCTAAATACAGAGTTCCTTCACCCCGAAAAAGTGGCCAAGTCCTCAAATGCTGCAGCGAGCCTGTTAAGCTGGATCACGGCTGTTAGTGGTTATGACGAGAAGATGAAGGTGCAGTGTTTCTGGCTTTGCATAGATGTTTTTCTATTGGCTTGTTGTCATAATGTATGCATACACGCCTCTGTGATCATAACATATGTGATCTTTGGTTTTAGGAATTGGCTCCACTGAAGGCCAAAGCCGGAGAGGCTGAGGAATCCCTGGCTGCCACCATGGCCCTGCTGAGCCAGAAGAAAACTGAGCTGAAGGAGGTTGAGGATCGTTTTGCTACCCTTCAGAGAATAAAGACCGAGAAGGCAGAGGAGAAGGCCCAGCTGGAACAGCAGAACATATCGTGTACCGAGAAGTTGGAAAGAGCTGAGAAACTCATTAGAGGTCTGGGTGGAGAGAAGACAAGGTAAGGATGATCCACATACATTGTTTATTCTTTCCTTCATCAAAGATCATTACAGTACACCACTGACTGAATTAAACTCTGTCTTTAGATGGTCTAAAGCAGCAGAGGTTCTGCAGAACACATATGACAACCTGACCGGAGATGTTCTCATTTCTGCTGGTGTCATCGCCTACCTGGGAGCCTTCACTGCCAACTTCAGAGAAGACTGCACCAAGTCATGGACCAAACTCTGCAAAGTAAGTCTTCCTGCTCTTTATTTGGTCTTTTTGTTACTTTTATTTTCATTCAGACATGTCTAATTGCTGAATCACCCTTGTATTTCCATCTTTCCCTAATATCTTTAGTCTAAGAATATTCCATCATCAGATGAGTTCTCTCTCAGTAAGACTCTGGGAGATCCTATTAAGATCAGGGCTTGGAACATCGCAGGCCTTCCCAGTGACTCCTTCTCTATTGACAATGGTGTCATTGTCAGTAATTCACGTAGATGGTGAGTCTGCATGGCTGAAATGCTTTTAAGTTGAATCACTCCCAACTTACTACAAAAGGTTTTGGTTGAAACATTTGCAGGAAAACCTAAGATTTGTTTCATTGAATGTTTGTGTTCTCGTAGGCCCCTGATGATTGACCCCCAGGGTCAGGCCAACAAGTGGGTGAAGAATTCAGAGAAAGACAGTGACCTGAGTGTAATCAAGCTAACAGATTTTGACTACATGAGAAAGATGGAAAACTGTATTCAGTTTGGAAAGCCATTGCTGCTGGAGAATGTAGGAGAGGAACTGGACCCCTCGCTGGAACCACTGCTCCTCAAGCAAACCTTCAAACAAGGTGCAGTGAATGTGATATTTCTGACAAGGGGGCAATTTAGAGTTTAAACCTAAAACTGAACATTCTAAATTAAATAATGCTTGTTTCACCTATAGGTGACGTGAACTGCATCAGGGTGGGTGAGAGTGTGATTGAGTACTCAGCCGGTTTCCGTTTGTACATCACCACAAAGCTGAGGAATCCTCATTACCTGCCAGAGGTGGCCACGAAGGTGTGCCTGCTTAATTTCATGATCACGCCAGAGGGATTGGAGGACCAGCTGCTGGGGATTGTAGTTGCCAAGGAGAGGTAATGATCATAAGAAGACCACATTGTTATACCACTTAAGTACTTCTTATCACTTCAATTGACTACATGTTTCAAATGAATTGATGTTTCTGATGCGTCTGCTCTACAGTCCAAATGTGGAAAAGCAGAGGAATGAGGGAATCGTGCAGTCAGCTGACAATAAGAGGCAGCTGAAGGAAATTGAGGACAAGATCCTGGAGACACTTCAGTCCTCCGAGGGAAATATCCTTGAGGATGGGAGTGCCATTCAGGTTCTAGACGAAGCAAAGGAAAAATCTACTGAGATCACCAAGAAGCAGGAGGTGTGGATAATACTCAATTAATGCAAATGTTTTCTATAGAAAGGAGACCTGGATTATGAATAGGACAAGTCTGATATATGGTAGTCTAACTTTCTACTCTTGACATATTTTCCAGATTGCAGAGAAGACGGAGACTGATATAGCTGAGTCAAGAGAGGGTTACAGACCCATTGCCAAGCATGCGTCAATCCTTTTCTTCAGCATCACGGATCTGACCAACATAGACCCGATGTACCAGTATTCTCTTGGCTGGTTTGTTAACCTCTTCAATAAGACTGTTAAAGACAGGTGAGTGATGCTTATGAAGCTTGAATGTTACATTTGACAAAGATGTGTGTGTGTGTGTGTGTGTGTGTGTGTGTGTGTGTGTGTGTGTGTGTGTGTGTGTGTGTGTGTGTGTGCGTGCGTGTGCGTGCGCGTGTGTGTGTGTGCGTGTGCGTGTGTCGGTGGTGTGTGTGTGTGTGTGTGTGGCTTGCATTCCTATACAGCAGCTGCACATGGAAGGGACAAAAGTAACTTTATGTTGTGGAGCAGCACATATACAGGAAATATGCATTTTTGGTACTATAATATCACAATTAGCAATCTGCAATTGAAGATGATATGATTATATATTTATATATACACATATATACATATTTTTCATTGTACGCAAAGCATATCTGACTGGGACACACTAATGGAAAGAGACTGGACCTTTTACCCAGTTACCAAAGATGTACCTACATTTTGAGACTGTATGAAAGAAAGTCTCATCTGACATGGACCCTTAGCATAGTCTTATGTAACGTTAAGGAGTTGGTCAGTGTTCATCTGAAGCTTCCTATTCTTTGTCTTTTATTCATTAGTGAGAAGGCCAAGACATTGGACAAGAGGCTTCAAAACCTAATGGATCACCTGACTTATAACCTGTACTGTAACGTCTGTCGCTCTCTGTTTGAGAAGGACAAACTCCTCTTCTCCTTCCTCCTCTGCTGCAATCTACTCCTGTAAGTATTCAAGCTAACAGTGAAACAAATTAGATTATTAGAATTTAATTTCAGCTTTTAATCACATGCTCATTTAAAGTTATGTGATTTAAATGGTATATTGTCAAATCTTCTTTTTTACAGTGCAAAAGACAAGATTGAACACTCTGACCTAATGTTCTTGCTGACCGGAGGCGTGGGCCTGCAGAACGAGACTGCTAACCCTGACCCCAGCTGGCTACAGGACAAGAGCTGGGATGAGATCTGCAGAGCCAGTGAACTGCCCGGGTTACAAGGATTAAAGTAAGAAGCAACACTCACACAGTCAAAATACAAATTGCTTCCTATCGACTGTCCTGTTTGTCATTTAAAAATTCCTTTTGACTGCTGTAGTGAATCTAAGTGTTATTTATTCCACAGAGAGGCATTCATCGAAAAGCCAGGAGACTTCAAGCATATTTATGACAGCAAAGAGCCATGGAAGATGAGTCTGCCTCCTCCATGGGATAAGCGACTCAATGATCTGCAGAAGATGATCATTTTCCGCTGTCTCAGGCCAGATAAGATCGTGCCAGCTGTGGTTGAATATGTTACCAAACAGCAGGGGAAGAAGTTCGTCCAGCCCCCTCCCTTTGACCTGAGTAAGAGCTACCTGGACTCCAACAGTAAAACCCCGCTAGTGTTTGTGCTGTCTCCAGGAGCCGATCCCATGGCTGGTAAGTCCTTACAATACCAATGATTATCTGTCATAGTTCAAAATAATGCCACCCCTGAAAACCCTTCTAAATAACACTATCCCTTCACAGCCTTAATCAAGTTTGCCAATAGCCAGAAGATGGGTGGTGCCAAATTCCAGTCCATCTCCCTGGGGCAGGGGCAGGGACCCATCGCTGAAAAAATGATTCACGAAGCCATGAAGAATGGTTCATGGGTGTGCTTACAGAACTGTCACCTGGCCATTTCTTGGATGTCCACTCTTGAGGATATCTGTGAGAACCTCGGTACAGCAAAAATCTGCGCTGAATTCCGCCTTTGGCTTACAAGCTACCCTTCACCCAAGGTAAAGCTCAATGCATGTCAATCAGCACCGGCACATAAATGACCAACTGTAAGCAGCAAGACAGAGCTTTATTCTGACTCTAATCATTAACAAAAAACATTCTCTCTGATATCAGTTTCCAGTGTCCATCCTGCAGAATGGAGTGAAAATGACAAATGAGCCTCCAACGGGACTCCGACAGAACCTCCTGCAGTCTTATTTGTCAGATCCTATTTCTGACAAAAAGTTCTTCAGCGGTTGCCCAAATAAGGAGCAGGTGAGTTGTGGGAGGAGTTAATTTAGATATTGTATGTGACAGGAATTTGCATGTATTTATCTTCTAAATCAAAAATACGAAGGACAGTCTCTGACTCATGGATTTCTCCACTAGGTTTGGGAGAAGCTCCTGTTTGGATTGTGCTTCTTTCATGCTCTGGTTCAAGAGAGGAAGACGTTTGGTCCACTGGGCTGGAATATTCCTTATGGCTTCAATCAGTCTGATCTTCATATAAGCATCAGGCAGCTACAGGTACTGTATTCATTCAGAAGGGACAGGTTTCTATATCATTAGAATAAAAAAAAGCATTTAATTAATTTTTATTTGTATTTTATAGCTGTTTGTAAACGACTATGATGAGGTTCCATTTGATGCCATCACCTACTTGACCGGAGAGTGTAACTATGGTGGCCGTGTGACAGACGACTGGGACAGGCGCCTCCTGATGACCTTGTTGGCTGACTTTTACAACAAGGACATCATAGAGAAACCTTGCTTCCCATTTTCACCTAGTGGTGAATACTACGTCCCATCTAATTCCAGCCATGCTGACTGCATTCGCTTTGTTAAGGTAAAGCCATTTGAGATAACACACATAAAAGAGCATAAATATGAATGTATTTGTTGTATTCATTATGATGACTTCCAACTTTTTGTGTTGTAGGATCTTCCATTGAGTCAGCATCCTGAAGTGTTTGGGATGCATGAGAATGTTGACATTTCCAAGGATCTTCAGCAGACAAAGTCGCTGTTTGATTCTTTGCTACTCACTCAGGATGGAGGAGCTCAGGGAGGACCTAGCTCTGGGACTGACAACGCCCTCTACGAGATTGCAAATGACATCCTCTCCAAGGTATAAACTTGACTTTGTGGTTTTAAGTGAAATGTCTGGCCAGCTGTCATGCTTGTACTTTGTTCAATAATTTGGTTTATGGCAAAATATCTGTTAATAAGCCTCAGCTGCACTCTGTGCTTATTACTAATTAGTAAATATTAGGATGCTGCCACGCTAAAATATGAAAAATGAACATGGTAAATATTACACCTGCAAAACATCTCCATGTTAGCATTATAATTCAGCATATTAGCATGAACAGCCTCATCGAGTTGCAGCATGTTTCTCATATAGCATTATCAATGGTAACATTTAATTTGAAACGCTGTTAAGTCTGAGTACAGCCTCACAGAGCAGCTCGGATGGTCACAGACTTTAAGACCAGAGATTATTAGAGTTGTAAACACTCTAAACACATTTTTCAAATATTGGATTCATTTTAGAAGGAAAGTGGCATGGCACCGGTGCAGGTGTAGCCGTCCGTAAAAAGTGCCAATTTCTTTACTGTTTATTTTACCTTGATTATATTTATGGGCTGCGTTGCATATTCTAAATTTGTGGCCTTGCTTTTCCCTCCAGCTTCCAAATGATTTTGACACGGAAACGGCTCTGTTGAAGTTCCCTGTGCGCTATGACGAGAGTATGAACACTGTGCTTGTTCAAGAGATGGAGCGCTACAATACGCAAGGACAAACAAATCAATGCAGAACTTTACGCTACACAGCATCTCATGACCTATTTTATATAACTACAATACTGTGTTTTGCTCTTTCTCAGGCTCTCCAGTTTGATCCGCGTCAGTCTGCAGAAGCTGTTGAAGGCCATCAAGGGTTTGGTGGTGATGGATGCAGAGCTCGAGGCTGTTGCAGGAAGTTTAATTGTGGGCAAGGTCCCAGAGATGTGGGCCAAACGCTCTTACCCCAGCCTCAAGCCTTTGGGCAGCTATATTATGGACCTTCTCACCAGGCTCAAGTTTTTACAGGTGAGACTGCTTAATAATATAACTTATATGAGCAGAGAAGTAAGACTATGAGGAGGCGTTCTTTACTCTTCTTAATGTTTCACTTTTATTTTTCCTACCTGTAGGATTGGCACGACAACGGTAAACCGGAGGTGTTTTGGCTGTCTGGTTTCTACTTCACCCAGGCCTTCTTAACTGGGGCTATGCAGAACTACGCTCGGAAACACCACATCCCCATTGACCTGCTAGGCATGGATTTTGAGGTAGAAAGACACACACTTTAATCCAGTTCATCTATCTTATACATCAGTCCTAAAGGGTATACTGATCTGTGGTTTTGTTTTCATGATTTCTTCTTCCAGGTTCTGTCTATAGATGAGTCTGACACATCACCCGAGGATGGCGTCTATGTGAAGGGCTTGTTTTTGGAAGGCGCTCAATGGGACAGAGAAAGGTAAATTAGTGTTGTTTTAAGAAAAAGTTCTTAATTGTTATAATAATGATTTTCAGGGAGACTTCATAAACTCTAACTGTTATTTGTTTTCTTTCCATTAGTGGAGTTCTAGCTGAGCAACTTCCCAAAGTCCTCTTTGACACAATGCCTATCATCTGGATAAAGCCCTGTAAGTATTACCAGACAAAATGCATGCCAGTCATGTTTTTCTGGTGCCTATTTCAAGCCCATTATTATGAATTGTTTCATGTTAATTTTCTCCCATATTCTTATTTTCTTTGTTTCTTTTCTTCTCTCCCATGCAGGTAAAAATGAGGACATGGATCAGCATCAGAACCTGTTTGTCTCCCCTCTGTACAAGACCAGTGAGAGGAAGGGTACTCTGTCCACCACCGGCCACTCTACCAATTTTGTGATGTCCATGCTGTTGCCCACAAGCAAGCCACCTGAGCACTGGACCAAGCGTGGTGTTGCCATGCTCCTCCAGCTTGACAACTAAACAACGGACAGTTTCAGACTCAGGCAGTTTACATAATGACCATTTCACCCAAAGATGGAAACTTCTGAAAATTAACTCCAGGGGGCGCAGATAGTGTATTGCGCCCCATCTACAGAGGTTGTAGTCCTCTGTCAATATGTAAATAAAGGCAAAAAATTAAAACGAGCTCCAGAACTTTTCAATACGCCAATACAGGATCTAGCACTGTAGGGGTGGATGATGTGTGGCCCTGACCATGTGTTTGCTGAGGCATGATGGACATATTGTCACAGGATGGTTTGCTGTTTCTTGGTGCAATCCGTGATGTTGCTGCTGGGAAGGCAATCTCAATATGGCCAAACAAAGCCAGGGATAGCTGTGATGGTGCCTCTGTATGCCTGTTCTTTGCAATAACATTTTTTCGTCATGGGTTTAAGATGAATAAAAAGAAAGAGTGAGGAAAAATAGTCTTAAACAAAAAGCCTACATAGGCTGTTAAGTACTAATCAGTTACATATGGTGAAGCATATTAGAAAGTGAAGTGGTGTTACATATAATTACATATGGTGTAGAGATTCTATATTTCCATTACATATCCCCCCTTTGACCATACTATGGTCAAAAAAGAAAAAAAATGTAACGGATCATAACATACATCAGGAACAACAAACCCTAAGATAAGGTTTCAGTTATCTCCTCATAAAATCTCATATCTCCCAATCTAGTATCTCTGGGATTTAGAAAGCAGAGGGAAGAACAGTTAATCAAAACATTCACAGGTCAACATCATCAACACCATCAAAAGGAGCTCTAATGCTAGCTGAAGACGGATCAGAGGAAAGTAACATTTGGTGGGATATCATTTTCTCAATGGAGGTTTACCCACACAAAAAAAAGAGTCAAGTTCACACAGGTTCATTTACACAGGGGTTGGAGACATGATTCCATATGATATACATTTTATTATAAGATAGGGAATAGAAAAGGGATGTTGGAAGTAGATTAGATTCAACTTTATTGTCATTGCTCAGTACACGTACTCAACAATGAAATGTAGTTTTGCAAAGTAGTGACATAGGTGCTCAGATGAAATAAATGAATAAATAAATACATGTTTACATATAACATAAGGAGTGAAGAAGCCCCATGCCTGAAGACAGAGTGGAGTTCTAGGGCCCGGTGGTAGAAAAAGTTAGATCTGTGGCTTAAGACTGCTTTTGTGTGTCAACATGGACTTTCTTCTCCTGACTTGCACTTTGTTACACAGATATATATATAACATGTCTCAAAAGCAAGATCATGTGACGGTTTCACACGCTGTCTCTTTGTTGGTTGAAGCTGATCTCAGATATGACATTGCATTGCAGCAGGACAATGCCAACCAATAAGAATATCACTCATTGTTACTTAATGTTGAATCAAGGAAAATTTGTATTATCCATTGTACGGTTTTGATGGTAATGAACCCCTACTAACAGGATGAGCACCAGTGGGATTGAGGTGTAGAGTGTGGTGGAGAAATAAGCAGCTTCAGACAAGCAGATTTCTTTTTCCAGAGCTCTGATTCCTTTTTTTCTTTTATTGTGTCCATAAAATAACCAAAGGTCCCTAATTCTCACCAAAGAGCTGCAGTGATGACAGAGTAGCTTTGCAGGTGCAGCAGATCTCAACAGCCAAACATTTCAAACTGACCCTCTCAGACAAAACCTCTTCTCCTCTCACACCTGCCAACTATCCCCATCTAACCCAGTACCATTACAGAATGTGGGGGCCCATAGAAACTCCCACACGATACAGAATCTTATATTTACAATTATCCTGACCCTCACATTTCTATATACTGTATATTATCAATACTATAGTCTAATACAGGACAAACAAAATGTATAATAAACTGAAGAAATACTACATAAAAACCCAACTTAATGTCCTCTTCCTCACTTCCCCTCTCTGCACCTACTTGGTGCAGCCTAACCAGGTAATTGGCACCTGCTGGAAAGCTGTGGCTGCATTCTCATGTGTGCACTCCATGAAAACACGCCCCTGGAGGTTGGCCTTAGTGAGGGGGATAGTTTCCAGATCCCTCACATCCATAAAAAGGCCACGTCTTGTTTTGCCCACAAGGCCAAGGTCGGAGAGGCATACTTCATGTCATTAAACTAGTAGCTAAACTACATTTAGTGCTACTTTCGTGACTTACTTTGCCTGTTTTATGTGTATTTAAACAGGAAAACTACAAATGATTGTATTATTATTATTATTATTACCTCCACCAATGACTTTGGTCAGAAGGTTTTGTGTTCACCCATGTTTGCTTGTCTGAGCATGAGAGCACATCACCCCCATTTTTGCCTCCCTCCACTGGCTCCCTATACAGTTCAGAATTCATTTTAAGATTTTAATGTTTGTTTTTAGGTCGACCTGTTTTTCAAGGTCTTTAAGGTCTACTGAACAGGTGCTTCTCGTCGTCCCAAAGACGAGGCTAAAGACCAGGGGCGACCGAGCGTTCTCAGCTGCAGCACCTAAGTTGTGGAATGAACTCCACCTCCATGTTAGGACGGCCCAAACTCTGCCTGTTTTTAAATCATGTCTTAAAACTCATCTATACTCATTGGCTTTTAGCTCAGTTTGAGAGTCATGTGGTTGCTGTCTGCTTGTCTTTGATTTATTTTCTGAGCTGTAGTTTTTTTTAGTTGTGTTCCTGTTTTTTAAGATGTGTTCTCATTGTGTTTTATAAATCGTGTTTGATGTTTTATAAATTGTGTTTTATTTATTTGATTTGATTGTACAGCACTTTGGTCAACCTCAGTTGTTTTTAAATGTGCTCTGTAAATAAAGTGGATTGGATTGGTCTGTCTGATTGTGTGATGTTTAAAAAAATATTAACATATTTCAAAGAAACTTGGTGGGGGCATGAATCAGGGTGAAGGAAGAGATGATTAGATTTTGAAGCCGATCAGTATCCTGCTGGGCATAAGAGCATATTTGACATTTATGTGAATGAGTTTATAAATAAGCTGTAGATTGCAATGGACATTTTTTGTTGACTAATAATTATTTTGAATATGTGTGATTTAGTGTGAGTTGCATGGTGGTGTAGTCGAGTGTGTCTATTGTTTGTCTCTCTAATGTCTTCATAACTGTTCTATTGTAATACAGTTGTTTTGTAAATTTGTGAATAAGCAATAAAACTTTGTGATATGACGGTTCTTGGTTACCTATTATCATAGATTTGACTTAGATATATTTCTACTTGGTTTAAAAGTTGGACAAAAAATATAATGATTACACAGATACACATGCAGATATTAAAGCCTGCAATTTAAGTATTGTACACCATTTTGTGTTTGCTGGGAATTGTCAAAGTAACAAAGATAAATCCTCACGGTGGCTTTGCTTTTCAATGTAAAATAATACCAAACACTTTCAGAGTAGCCTCCCCAACACTGATCGGTGGGCCGGCGAATGGTCATAGGAAGGGGGGGGGCTAGCCCTCGGAGGGAACTTGGGGAACAAGCTGGAGACACATTGATGGATCTGCGTCCTGCACTGCATAATCATTCTCCTGGCCACTCGGGGACAGAGAGAGAGAGGGAGGAAGGGAATAAGAGACAAAGAGACTGAGGACAGAGAAAGATAGAGTGGAAAAATAGACAAAGGAGAAAAGGTGAATTTAGCAAATGAATGCCAGCTGCACATAATCCTCATGAAAGAAAATGAGCTGAAAACAGAGTGATGCTGAGCACTCTTGGAGACACTGTGACGAGTGTGGTGGGAGGTGGAGGAGAAAGGCGAGGGGGGGGTGGAGTAGTTGTAAAGGAGGACCAAGGGAGCTGAACATGTTGACGGCTGGCAGAGATCAGAGCTGCAGCTGTAGCTCGTGATCACTGACTGTGTGTTAAACACGCTTCCCACCGTACATCTGTTCATTCATTCCCTTTCCCCCGAAGCCTGACGCCGCCAGGTGATCATTTTCTCTTTGAATTAGGACTCCTGGCAGAGTACAGTCCATTAGGGCGGATCATTGTGTATCAGTGTCTCTGGCAACCAATTGAACATGAGAAAGCAAGCACACACAAGTTCCGGCTGTTGCCAAGAGCCGGTGCAGCATTGTACAAATGTGACACTTGTCCTGCTTCAAGAGGACAATTGCAGTAGTTGTAGTTTTACACTGATTTAAAATGCCATATAGAATAATTTCTGTACATTTTTTTTCATGCATGATGTAATTTTTGCCTCAGTTGTATTATTCCTGTTATCTGCATGCTCTGTAAAATGTTGTAGTTTAAAATCAACCATTTTGAAACAAAGCAGGTAAAGTAAAACCCTCATTACATCATCTTTGTTAGCTGTAACTCATTATTGTTCAACACAAAGGCATTTCCATCTCCAACTTGTTCAAAATACTTTAGCAAGGGTTTGACAAGGTCAAAGAAAATCAATGCATCCTTCTTTGCTGCAGAGTTGAGACGTTTTGCGTATGCAATGATTGTATAGTTTTTGTGCATGGCTTCTTTCACACCTGAAATGTGTTTATTCTTCTTTGGTGTGACATGGAGCTTAAAATGAAATACTGGATGACAGGGTTGAACCAGTGTACGGTGTTATCATCCATCATTGATACCTGACAATTATAGACGACTGAAACCCTCTACCACTGTAACAAAAGGATTTACAAAGGGGGCGCTCTGATTGGCTGACAAGTCAGGAACACCTCCTTTCCTTGGTTGACAGACTCACCATCATGTCAAACTGTCATGACTAAATTTTCAACAAAGAATAAATAAGATTGCAGAACACATTCAGTGTCATATTTATAATTATTATAGTTATGGACTACAAATCTCCAAAAGCCCCTGTTGGAACAGCATAATAGTTAACTTGTGGGCAACAGAGAAGTCTTCAGAGAAATTAACGTTCGTAATGTTATTTCATATTAAATGACATGGTTGACCTCTGAATGAATTTCTACACTGTCCAATATGTCAGATTTTAGCTGCAAGCCGAGCTGCTGCTGTTGTCTTGTTTATTGGGTTAGAGGTTGTTTATAAGGTTAGATTATCCACAGAGGCCTATTCTCCCCCAAACATACTTGGTAATTAAACCCTGTAAAAACACTGAATAAAGCTGCTTAATGTTAAAAATCAGGGTCTCTCCAACGCACAGAACATCCTCAGGGAGTGCTAGACGAGTCGCCATTGGCATTAGATGACCTTGTTTCTCTGATGACTTTGATGAGATCCAGATGTCTGATGACTGAAATCGTTCACATCCACTGAAAAGATAGTGTCTATCAAATGGAGCGAAAGTGACGGTGATGGAATGTAAAACAGAAAGTAGTCATCTGGATTTTGATGCAGGACCATCCGATCCGCAGCTGCTTATAGAATATTCCAACTCTGTTTCAAGCTTCAAAGGCTCATCACAACTAAGTTGCAGACATGAATTGCAAAACGTTTTAAACCCGGCAACGGGGATGTCTGTTGAACGCTCACCCAGCAGGGATGTGAGAGTTGGTCTCTGCTCTCGTTGCTGGTGACGGGAGTTTTCTCAGCTGGCTGAGACAGTTGGAGGTTGGCGTCAAAGCGGCGGTGATTACAGTGTCAGCTGGTGACGATTCACCACGAAGTGGCTTTTCCATATAATCATCCATCGCCATGTTTCACTGTGGACATCATATGCACATTCAGTAGACATCACTCAACCCTCGAATATTATGAGTATTATTACTCAAGATGAAAATAACAGCTGGCCTTCATATATTGTTAAATAGTGATGAACAGACCGAAACAAAAAAGGTTGGTGCCACAAAATACTGACTGCCTTTGGTTTTCTTTTTGTTGGGGAATATCTCCTGTATGTCAGGGTTATTCAACTAAAAGGCCCTTAACCCTCGCCCGAACCCATGTTTTCAGTATTTGAGCAATACCCCAGGAAATGGTTGGGGGAAATGTAGCTGCAATCAAGCAAGGCATGACAAACGTGTTCGGACAGAACAAAGAAGGAAAAAGTGAAGTGCAACATGAAAAAACTCTCCGTCCTCATGTCTCGATGTACTTAATGGCCTCACAGACCATCGCCGAGTATTTCGGTATGGCTTTTACCATTTTGTATTTACTAAGTACATCATCACAACCTCCTCCGACCGTCACCATATTTGTTTTTGTTGACACTTTTGACTCTTCACTGCCCTAAAAGGTGCATGGAAGTATGTGGGCATTGACGGACACACTGTGTGAAACGCACGTATCTGCTTTCGTATGTAAATGAGAATACGTCTTTAACGTAGAGCATAAATGGGCCTGAAGGGGGGACAAATTGCTGTTGGAGCTACTCGACTGTGGAACGATCTGCCTGAGGTAAATCAGTATCTTCTTTTTAATCACTGCTGAAGATGTATTTATATTGAAAGGGCTTCTTATAAAGTTAGTTTTATTGTTTTGAGGTCAGTTTTTTTTCTTAACTGCTTCGGTTTTGATGCTGCACTTGAGTTTTGTGCAGTTCTTTTAGTCCACTTGTGTTTTTACATTTTATCCTTGTGTTTTATTTGTGGTTTTAATCATCCATGGTTTTAAGTTTTCTTTCCTCTTTTATTCCTTCATACATGAGTGTATATTTTATCTTTGTGTTTACATCTGTTGCAACATTGATTTTGAGAATTGCAATACAAATATACTGTATTATTATTATTATTATTATTATTATTATTATTATTATGTATTTGAGCAACACAAGTGTTAATTGGGCTAAATGTTGTAATTGTTGAAGTGCACCTATTGCACACATGTAGACCCATTAGCACTGTGCTAAAAGGAGATTTAATATACAGTTCTAGTTATTGTTTTATTGGATGTCAATGATCAGACCCGAAATAATAAAAACATTAATTGTGTTATCACCCATTTTTCCCTTCTCACCAAAGTGGGGACTTCTACCCACAGTCCCAGCATTCCACTGTGTTAGGTTTTCAAGACCAGCTCAACTATTTGCTTTTCACCCAGACTTTATTATTGAAACGAGCTGTGCTGCTGATTTATACTGGGAAATCATTTTGGCCAGTGAAAATTACAGTTCTTTAATTTCTCAGCCAAACCTCTCTTGTAGTTCTTTGCCTTTCCTCTGACATTTAAATACATCTGTAGATTATTGAAGGCTGCAGCAGAATTACAGAGAACAAGTTTTCTGTCTTTTTAGTAATTTTTACTCTGGTCTATCCAAATGTCATTTTGTGACTTTTTATTTATCAGATTCCCTCTTTTTGCCACATGGCACATATACTGAACAACTTTAAAAATGCATAATATTGTTGGATTTCATGCAATACTGTTTATATTAAATATAAAAGGCATATTATGGTTCACACAGCTTTATTCACACTTTAACGGTACATAAAAATCAGTTTTGTCCAAATTAGTGGTTGTTGCCTTCGTCTTGTCAGAAAGTGTGGATGGTGATACCACCTCCAGCATCTATCAATGCTTCACATCTCCTTTGCATGGAATTGATAAGATGTTAATCTGGACTTGTAGGATGACATGCCATTCTTCCTGCAGAGCTGTGACAAGTTGTTCATGTGTTACTGGAGCAGGATCTCTCCGTCTCAACTTGTGATCCAGAACGTCCCACAGATGCTCTATTGGGTTGAGATCTGGTGAATATGCTGGCCAAGGAATGACAGCGACATTGTTCTGGTCCAGGTAGGCTACTCCTGATAGACATGAGCCACATGTGCTCTGACATTATCATGCATGAAGGTGATGCCTGATTGCTGTATCCTGGGAATGACATGTGGACCTAGGACTGTATCTCAGTAACAGAGAGTTGTCAGTGTACCGTAGATGTGGACAAGGTCTGACAACCATCCATTAGCAATGGCTCCTCACATCATGACATCACCACCAAAACGGCCCACTTCCTGGATGTATGCTGCAGGATAGCGTTCCCCGTGGTGACGAAACACACACCTACGACCATCAGCTCTGTGCAAGTTAAATCTGGACTTGTCACTAAATGTGATCTGCCTCCACTGTGCAATGAGCCAAAACATCTGTAATATCGATGCTACATGTGTCTGCAGAGTTCTGGCCATCAGCATCATCAGCATCCCAACTGTCTGGTCACATAAGGTTTGCAGAAGTCATGGCATAATCAGATGTTTCAGTAGGACATTAATTAGACCCATTTTTTTAATTGCCTTGGCCAGTTATTTTCAATCATGCACAAAATAAAAATCACACCACCACCATCATATACTCTGAAAAGCACCAGTGACTGTTATGGCTATGTTTTGACTAATTGTTGATTATGATTTGGGTACTTAAAAAAGTAATTTCTATGTATCTCATATTTGTTTGTTTTAACAGATTGGGGCAAAAGGAAAATATTGGGTTCTTAAAAATGTGTGTTTTTAAAGTTGCTCAGTATATTATGGCTTTAGAAAATAGCTAAAATAGCTTTTAGCACACACTTGCCTTGTAATGCATTTAACAGCGAGAGCAACATTACAATTCATTTGGAGTTGTGTTTCTGGCCAGCTGATGGCCAATAGTCATTCTGCTTTTAGCTCTGTTTTAGTCTCCATTAACTTTAAGTGAGTTGGCTCTTTAGTTGCTAAATGTTCCACCATATCTGCTGTTACTGGTACTGAGCAGGTATATTCAAAGGATTTATTGGAGGCTTTGTAAGGATAGTGGATGAGAGCAGTGTGGCTGGATCAAATCATAAAGCTGAAAGATGTTACAATGCTCCAGGGAGCTGAGGTGGACTGCAGAGTCTAGTGGTAATTCTCTGTTGGTTCATCACTACAAATGATGAATAATGAATAGACATTTGACCCATTTTAATATAAAATAAATTATAACTCAGTGGAAATTGAAATATTTCTTAACTTACTGAAATAAAACTACTCAAAAAATGAAGGAAACACTGAATCATCACAGTTTAACACCAAGTCAGTTCAACTTCAGGGATATCGATCTGTGCATTTAGGAAGCAAAGTGATGGTGAATCAGTTTCACCTGCTTTGGTGCAAATGAAAGTGACAACAGCTGTAATGAAGAGGAAAAAACCAGACAACCGCTAAAAGGAATGTTTTACATGTGGTGTCTACAGACAGTTGTTCTCTCCTCATCCTTCCTGACTGATTCTGGTAGCATGAGGCGGTACCTGCAGCCCAATCAGGTTGTACAGGTAGTCCAGCTCCTCCAGGATGGCACATCCATACATGTTGTCACAAAAAGGTTTGCTGTGTCTCCCAGCACAGTCTGAAGAGCACTGAGGAGATACCAGGGGACCGGCCGTTACACGAGGAGAGCAGGGCAGGGCCACAGAAGGGCATCAACCCAGCAGCAGGACCGGTATCTGCTCCTTTTTCTGAGGAGGAACAGGAGGAGCACAGCCAGAGCCCCACAAAATGACCTCCAGCAGGATACTGGTGTGCATGTTTCTGACCACACTGTCAGAAACAGACTCCATGAGGGTGGAATGAGGGCCTGACGTCCTCCACTACGCTGTGGTGAACGTTATGCTGCTGTAACATCATCCAGCATGACTGGTTTGGTGGTGGGTCAGTGATGGTCTGGGGAGGCAGATCCTTAGAGGGTCACACAGACCATGTTATAGCAAAGGGTACCCTGACTGAGTGATTGTTAGACCTCATGCTGGTGCTGTGGGCCCTGGGTTCCTCCTGGTGCAGTGGGGCCCTGGGTTCCTCCTGGTGCAGTGGGCTCTGAGTTCCTCCTGGTGCAGTGGGCTCTGGGTGCAGTGGGCTCTGGGTTCCTCCTGGTGCAGTGGGGCCCTGGGTTCCTCCTGGTGCAGTGGGCTCTGGGTTCCTCCTGGTGCAGTGGGCTCTGGGTGCAGTGGGGCCCTGGGTTCCTCCTGGTGCAGTGGGGCCCTGGGTTCCTCCTGGTGCAGTGGGCCCTGGGTTCCTCCTGGTGCAGTGGGCCCTGGGTTCCTCCTGGCGCAGTGGGGCCCTGGGTTCCTCCTGGTGCAGTGGGCTCTGGACTCCTCCTGGTACAGGACAATGCCCGTCCTCGTGTGTCCAGAGTCTGTAGGCAGTTCCTGGATGATGAAGGCATTGATGCCATTGACTGGCCTCACGTTCCCTTGACCTAAATCCAATAGAACACCTATGGGATGTTATGTATCGGTGCATCCGGCACCACCAAGTCCTGCCACAGACTGTCCAGGAGCTCACTGATGCCCTGATCCAGGTCTGGGAGGAGATCCCCCAGGACACCATCTGCCGACTCATCAGAAGCATGACCAGATGAACACACTACTGAGTCACATTATGAGTTGATGATGAAATTCACACAGGTTGGATCAGCCTGTGATTCAATTTTTACTTTGATTTTTGGTGTGATTTTGAATCCAGCCCTCAATGGTTGATGATTTTGGTTTCCATTGATTGTTGTTACGTCATTTTGTTCTCAACAAATTACACAAAGTACATTAGTAAAGATTTACAACTTGAATAATTCGCTCATCAAGATCCGATGTGTGATTTAAGTGTTCCCTTCATTTTTTTGAGCAGTAATATTCTTCTTTTGACAGACAGTTGAAATTCTCCGTTCTACTCTGTTCTGTTGTTCTCTTCGTTTTCACCTCTGTATTTCCCAAAAAGTGTTACTGAAAAGTTTCACTCGATCTAACATGTCTATGGTGTATAATACTTATACATTCATTCTTGATATGACTTGTAAGTTTTGAGAATCCCCTCCCGGAAACACAATGTAAAAGAAATAATAATAAGTGTTGATTCAAATGTAGTAAATAAATAAATCAGACAGTGAGGGATGCAGAGAAAGGTCCAATTAAATAAATGTGTCTGTGTGTTGGTATATGAACAGAAAAGAGAGGGAAAGACAGACGGACGGAACGGTAAAGGAACAAAGACAGAGAAAGAGAGATGAATAAAAGTAGAACGCTAATCCAGTGATGAATCTGTGTGTATTTTAGTGCTGGCAGCTCTGATTTATCACCAACACTTTATTCAAGGTCCTGAAATTAGTAAGTCGCTCCACAAGATGGAAACCCCCTGACTGCAGAGATGGTGACAAACTAGGTGCCTGTAGAGGAGGGGGTGGGAGTAGAGATCGCTCCTGAGGACATTATGAGAAGCAGTACGCTGGCTGATGATGAAACGGCTGCAGGCTCTACCGGAGAGATAAAGGTGCGATACAGCAGGGCCTGGGCTCAGGCTGGATGATGTTGAGCTGAAGCAGTGAGATAATATGAAATGGAATCCTACAACCTCAACTCCTCTCTCTCTCTCCACTGCATTCTTACTCTACCTCTATGTCTCTCACTCATTCACCTGTTGGACAATCAATACATTCCAGTTCCCTTCCTCGCTGATCTCATTTCCATTTCAGCCTCTCTAAAATCAAATTCTCATGGTTTTGTTTTTAATTACAGGAAAATTATATGATGTTTTGAGCATTAATATAGCAACATGCAACTATTTGCTGTGTAAAGATATGGAGGTTTAATCGGTACTGAACAATAACACCACACTCTGTTTATGTTGTGGTCTGAGATCCTTCTTTTTTTTTTCTTTCTTTCTCTTTTGGTAGCCGTGATGGCAGAGTATTCATGTCCTCCTCACACCTGTTCATCATGGCAGGACAAGGAGAGGAATGGAATCATAGGTGAAGAAAGGAAGGGTGAAATGAAAAAGGAAAAAAATAAGGAAATGTAATAATAAAAGATGGGGCGCTTGAAACAGTAAAACCAGCTAGTCAAGTAAATTTCAGCATATCCTCCATTGGTCTCTCTCTGAGTATGATTTATGATTATAAGCCTCCAAACACTCTCAGACACACTCTGTCATTTCCTGCTTTCCCACATGCAGAACTAAAGTGTCTGTCTGTTTGGGAACTCTTAAGTTCTCCTGACTTAACTCAATTTTTTGTCCTTAAAATGCTGCCCAGTGACTTTCACAACATCAACCCTTGCCGAAGGAACTATAGAGCAACACACAGTCACACATAGGATTATAGTGAATGTTCTTTATTTACCAAGACTGTAATGGCTTTAGCCTGCCACTTGGCAGTGGGACAGTATCAGCGGAGGAGGAAAACAACCTTCATTAACAACCTTTGACCTATTCATAGACTGCAGAGGGGGGGGGCACAGAATCCTCTTTCCACTACACTCTGCCTTGTGAGCAACTGGAGACAGAATGGAGGAATAAGTGGACAGAGAGAAGGAAAACGTATGTGCTTTGCTGGGACAGCAAGAAGTTACAGTTTGAACTTTAAGTTTGGGGTTCATGAAGAAATTTAGAGGAAATTTAATGGATACAAAGGAGGCTTTGTTTACATGAAAATGATGAATCAGGATACCCGCTGGTGCATTTTCATATTCCTAATAGGCCGCAGGAGTCAGAGAATATTGCCAGATTTACCATAAAAAGATAAGTTGCACATTGTGAGACCAAACACTAAACCAGATACAGATTGCACCTTTTTTTTTTAAAGTGTTTGCTCAATCTCAATCTTTCATCTTTTGTTGGCGTAGATTATTATTACTAAGTGCTTTCAATACAAATTATTATATAATTAAAATTATACTGTATTATATAGTTATCTGTAACAATTATATTTTTTGGGGGGGGGCATTTTGGGAACACTTTGTGGAAGGGGGATTTCCGCCCCTGTATATGTGTACTCTATGTGTACTACACATGCAGCCAGTGTCCCAGTAAGAAGTGTTGTGTTGAAAAGAGTCGGGTGAGATAGTTCAGATTAGGATACTTCATAGGCACCTCTCCTCTGAGGTTTTTTGAGCATGTGCAATAACATACATATCTCACCTGGCCTGGGAACGCCTCAGGATGGATGGATGGATGGATGGATGGATGATTTTTAAATTTCTACATGGACCAACTCAAAGTAAACCTTCACATAATCTTCTCTCAGTGTCTCCATATCATTTTAATCTTCTATAAAAAATAGAGCAATTACAGACAATGCTTCTCTGTACATACCTGATATGAGGGTTATGACATTGAATAATCATGAGTCCAGTTCTTATCGTTTCTGAATAAAAAGCAAATAAAAATATGAAATCACTTTTTTTTCAGTTTCATAAAAATACATTAAAAATACACATTTAGACATCCACCACTGGGGCAAGAGAAAGAATTGATATAATTATTGAGAAGTCAGGACATATCTAACATGTTAAGTTACATGTTGTCAGTTAGTTCAGTCAGTTCTGAAGTCAAATCTCTGTGGAGAATCAGTGAAGTTTACTAAAGGAGAGGAACTTGAGAGAAATCCAACTTATCTGAGGCATTTGCAGCATCAGCAGTTTTTATTTTCTGCAGAAAACATACAGTAACAATGGTAGAAAAAAATCACTCCTTCAGAACTTGAGCTGAAAACCTACATCAGCACAGGAGGAACAAATAATTTCAGCTGATACATCAGATTCACTCTAAGTAAATGGAAAGTCATAGGATACTGTATAAGAGCCATTGAGTGAGGTTTTGGTTTAAATGAATTATAAAATCTGTGCAGTAGTGCACAAACTGAAATGTTATTTTCCAGCTGTTGATGATTAAAAAAAAAGCCATATATAGCCTGAAGCTATCTAACAGCTTTATTTAGCTGTTACTTGTTCATGTGGAATTAATTACATGTACATCACAGCAGAAATGGCTAAATATATCTCAGATATCATGAATTTATTTTAATCTTGTCATTTACACAACAAGAAACTGTTAGGAAAAATAAAATTCTATCCCAATATCATGACCCGTGCATCTCAAAATAACAAATTTTCGCATATTGGAAACCTTATTAAGCAATGGTAACTATTTTATTCTGTGATACTAAGTCATTATTTTGTGAAAGTTGCTATTTTTTTGGAGACATTGGGCTCTTCCTATGCCTGGCTGTGTCAAGTATCACACCCAATACTCACATTGTGTGATGCATATCTGCTTGCTCCCATTTGTGTGCCCATTGGAGTGTTAAAATGTATTACTTACTTGATTTATTACTTTATTTAACCAGGAAATCTTGTTGGGATAAATCTCTTTCACAGGAGAGACCTGGCCAAAGTAGCATCCAATCACATATTAAAATGCAACAAATAAAACATGTTATACAAAAATCCACAATAAAAAAACATGAACTATTCATACACAGTGGCCCTAAAACATGCACATGTGCGCATGTGAGACGTGGAGCCTTCATGATGCATTTAAACTTGTCAATTACTACAGGCAAATCTAATTTTAGATCATTTGTAAATTGTTCCATGCACATGGTGCATAGAAGGAGGAGAATGCAGTTTTTCCTAGATCTGTCAAAATGAAGGGTGCATTGAAAAGCAGCCACTTAGAAGAGCGTAGCTGGTGACTACCAGAGCTAACACAGAGAAGGGTACAGAGATAGGCTGGAAGTTTACCCAGTGTTGCTTTATAGATAAAAAATGCACCAGTGCTGTTGTCTGCTGGTGGTTAATGACATCCAACCCACTAAATCATACAGAATACAGTGATGAGAGAGGGACTTTGCATTTGTAATGAAACGTACAGATGAACGACACACTGAATCAAGGCTGCGTGAAGTGGATGAGGCTGCATGCATGTACAATATGTCACTGTAATAAATTACAGGCAGTAAGGAAGCGTCCACAAGTTTTTTTTCTAAGCATTGAAAGTAAAACAAAAATGTATTTCTAAAATAAAAGCCAAAGTTCACCACTTCATTTTGCAATATGTACCTCTAATGAAAGTTTGTCATCTCACCATATACCCAAGTACTTGTCTGAGGTGACCTTATCTGCAGATTTACATCAGATGTTAAAATGCTAAGATCATCACGCAATTTATTAGTGAGCTTTTGAGAAGCCCATGAATTTTGTTTTTTTAGCATTTAAAACTCGGCAGAGCAGATTGTAATGACTAGAATGCAGTCTGAAGCTCTTGCACTGCCAGTACTAAGGAGGGAGCATTTGTGTAAATACTTACTTACTTAGTGCTTTATTGTCAGACAGGTCTGAAAATTGTCTTGCATCTCAGCCACCCCATTTGCAACATTACAAAACAGACATTCTACATAGGAAACAAGAGTACATACAATAAACATAAAAAACACTGTCATCTTAGCATTCATTTTTATCATCAATCATTTTTAAAGATTTAGAACAAAATAGGTCCCAAAATGGAACCTTTAGTTATTTTACTTAACTTTAGTTATTTTAAGAAATTCAGATTTGTTTCCGCATTTAAACACAGTGACTGTGATCAACAAAATGATTTTTGAACCATTTCACAGCATCAGGACTGAAACCAGCACCCCTTAGTTTGTTCAGCAGCAAATTGTGGTTCTCTGAATCCAACACCTTAGAACGATCAATGAATAAAGCAGCGCAAGGCTGTTTTCTTTCCAAGGTCCCAATTATATCATTTATCACACGAGTAGCAGCAGTTAGGGTAAGTAAAAAAGTAAATAGGTAAAACTTTATTTATAAAGCACTTTTTAAAACACACAGTTACAAAGTGCTGTAAACATATAAGAGAAGAATTAAATAAACAAGTGCATAATTAACACACACAGAAATACAAGATAAAATGGACAACTCACACACACATGCAGATGCATACATGCACACCCACATATACACTCATGCATATACACACACTGCATGTTATTAAGCTATAAGAATGCTTGCCTATAGAGGTGTGTTTTTAAAAGCCGTTTAAAACAGTCCAGATATTCAGTGCACCTGACAGATAGGGGAGGACTGTTCCAAAGGGTTGGGGCGAACACAGCAAAGGCACGACCACCTTCCTTTTTTTTTTGCAGGAAAGGATAAGAGTCCAAGATTTGAAGAACGGAGTGGTTGAGGGGACAAATGTGGAGCCAGAAGGTCAGAAATGTAACTGGGGGCGAGGTCGTGCAGTGGCTTAAATGTAATAAGCAGGACTTAGAATTGAATTCTGAATTTTATCGGTAGCCACTGGAGAGATGCAAGTACAGGTGTAATGTGGGAAAGATGACTAGTTCGGCTGCTCAGGATTCTCTCGATAGTCCCTCTGTAGAAAGTGGTGAGGATGGGGATGGGAGATGGGCCTTTCTCAGCCTGCGCAGGAAGTGCAGGCGCTGCTGGGTGTTCTTCAAGGTGGAGCTGGTGTTTCAGGGACCAGGTGAGGTCCTCCTCGCCCAGAGATCGAACATCTTGGAGACATTGGAATTGTCTGATCACAGCAGGATATATCAGGATATCGTTTTATATTTACTGTTTAGTTTAACGGCTGTTTATAAATGAGGAAATTGTTTAAACAGTGGTTAAAGTCTGTTAATCATTTCAGTTGTTTGTTTTGCCCCGAAAGTATATGTTTGTCAGTCATTATTCTAACTGCACACTCCAGCTAGGACATAAAACCACTACACGTTAGAAGTCAAATGCTTCAGTAAAAGTAGTGATTCTCCAGTTTAGGGTTCTGCAGACTGAACTGCAGTCTTTACTCGTTGCAGCTCTTTGACTGCAGGTCACTTTTCCTGCTGGATAAAATGTTACCAACATTAGAAATAGTAACCTGCAACCAACAATAGCACAGGCCACGTAAAGGCCCTTCCATACAGGCATGTTTAGATCGGGCACTGTGACTGCACTAATCATTTAATTCCTGTTATGCTCAAATCACACCTATATGAATAATTAACAGACTGAACACAACCCCTTTGCACCTTGCATTGTGCAGTTTAATAAAACGGAGTTGGACACATTCAAAATCCACTTCTGCCTCAGCCTTTAGACCATGTGCCTACTGTTGCTTAAATAGGGCCCATTAATTGATTATTTACAGAGTGTCTTATTATAATAACATACAGGATGATTTTTTAATCACATGGGTGGAAATGGGCTCTAATACAATAGCAACAGCAAGTAAAGTGAAGTCAACCCACCACTCTTAAAGAAAATGAATACTGCAGTGGATTAAAGACTTCCATAGGAGCATAACTCAGTGTCAGGTTAGGTCTGCAGAGGACACTGCTGAGCTTTTTAAAGGAGAGCTGTGTAACATTAGAAATGGCAAAGTTAGAATCAGCAACATTTGGCGACTTGAAGGATCTGGATATATGGGAGTAATAAAGGCTGCACAGTTACGTAGTGGATCTGCACTGTACAAAATTCCCTAGAGATGCAGGGTAGCTTTAAGGGCTCCAGTTTGGACGAGGGCTAAAAGGGGGCTTTAAAGTTCAGGGGTCAGGCATTGCAAAGACAGTAATAAAGAAAGAGCAATTTTTATCTTCTTATCTTCCCTACTTTTAATGGAAGACATTATTATTTGATGTCTCTTTCTTTTTTGAAGATCTCTTAAAAAAAAGTTGTGCATTTACTGCATGATAATGTGGTGCTGAAATTCTTAACTATTATTTTTTTCTTTGTGTCTTTTAAAGAATGGCTGCAGAGGATCTGAAGGAAATCAATTTACCATGCAGCGACTTATTAAATGGTAAATGGCCTGTGCTTATAAAGCGCCTTTCTAGTCTGCATTCACCCGTTCACACACACATACAGTGGTGGCAGAGGCTACCATGCAAGGGGCCACCTCAGGAGTGGTAACCATTCAGACAATCGCTCACACACCAGTAGAACAGAGTTTGGGAGCCAATTAATATGTAAAGTAGGGGGGGGGGATCAAACCACTGACCTTCTGATAAGTGGACCACTGCTCTTCCACCTGAGCCACAGCATTTGTTTGGAACACACCAGAGGTGAACAGGTTAATAACAGGTGATAGCATCACAGTTGGGTATGAAAGGGGCATCCTCAAAAGGCTTTCAGTTGTTCTCAAGCAAGGATGTGGAAAACTGTTGAAGCCAATAATCCAATAGTTTTAAAAATGTTTCTTAATGGAAAGTTGCAAGGAATTGTGGGATATCATATCTACAATCCATAATATCATTGGAATATTCAGAGAATTCAGTGAAATCGCTGCACTTACGGGTAAAGTTGATAACACTTTCAGGTGGCTGTGCATTAAACAACATAGGATCTGCAATACTTCTGTCACTGACGGGATAAGAAACAACATCCTGAGACACCACATTATTCCTCTGGACGTCATCTGAGAAGGACTGACTTAAAGTGAAAAAGTGTGCCAGCAAAAGCCAGCATCCGTTAGGTGTTAGTGCCCTTGGCATGGGTAACTGAAGGCATGGATAATTGTTGAGTGTTAAAAGAAAAAAGGCATCGAATTCAAAATATGTGTAAAGTTTACAAGTTTGAACATCATATATGTTGTCTTTGAACTGAATTCAAGTGGATATTGGTGTTGTACACAGCATTCCAACTTTTTTTAATCAGAGTTGTATCATAAAGTGGTTCCTACTGCTATTTTTCCTACACCTCTGTGCCTCAGATGTCCTTTGCCATGAATTTGTATTTCCCTGGCATTTAGCTCGTGGCAGGTTCGCTTCAGGGCTTTAAGATTTAAGCAGCCAATGTACTTAATCGATTGTACTTATGCTGTACAGCAGTAATTCTGTGAAAGGAACTGAATATGTATTCAAGACCACCAAGTTAAAGTTTTAAGGACAACCAAAGACCTGCTGCAATATTCTTTGTGTGAGGCGTAATCATTGCCAATTATTTTCTTGATTGTAGCTCTGATATATGTTTACTGGTTTCTTAAGTCAGTATAATTCGTTCATTAGAAAATAACCTACACTTTCACTTGCTCAGAATTGTTCTGTAGACATTTACATGTCACATTTTAAACAAGCCAGCATCAAGCAGAAGCTCACTTACAGTATAGGAATGAAACTAGGACTCTCCTCATTTACTGTATGAGGTTTCTGTCAGGTCACCTCTCCAAACGAAGTAGTTTATTTCAAAGGGATGCCCGTGATGAGAGGATACACTCGGATCAGGGTAAAGTCAATATGTCATGTTTAATGTTGCACCAGGGCTTGACAAATTAAACTTACAAAAAATACAGATGAACCTCAATAGAAAAACAAAACTTATGCAGCATGGAAACCTTGAGCAGTTCAAATATCCTGTGTACTCCACTTGTCCTCAAGGTAAAAAAGCCACCCCCCCAAAAAAAACAATAAAATAAATAAATACATAAATTAAAATAATTAAACAAACAAGAAACAAACTGTGATCACAAACTTTGTTAATATCTGTGTTTTCCCACTTCAGAGTGCAGAAAGACTTCATTTAATCAGGAGATACCAACTTCATTCATTATTGTTTTCTTCAAATTAGAGATTCATTATCATTACTCGTATTCTTCTTCTTCTTATTCATTCATTCATTCATTTTGTGTAGCTGCTTCTCCTGTGTAGGGTCGTGGAGGGGCTGGAGCCTATCCCAGCTGACTTTGGGCGAGAGGCTGGGTTCATCCTGGACAAGTCACCAGTTCATCACATAGACAGACAAACAACCATTCAGACTCACATTCAGACCTACAGTCAGTTTAGAGTCACCAGTTCATCTCTACTGCATGTTTTTGGTGGTGGGAGGAAGCTGGAGAACCTGGAGAGAACCCACACAGACATGAGGAGAACATGGAGAGAACCCACACAGACATGAGGAGAACATGGAGAGAACCAACACAGACATGAGGAGAACATGGAGAGAACCCACACAGACATGAGGAGAACATGGAGAGAACCCACACAGACACAGGGAGAACATGCAAACTCCACACAGACATGAGGAGAACATGGAGAGAACCAACACAGACATGAGGAGAACATGGAGAGAACCCACACAGACATGAGGAGAACATGGAGAGAACCCACACAGACACAGGGAGAACATGGAGAGAACCCACACAGACATGAGGAGAACATGGAGAGAACCAACACAGACATGAGGAGAACATGGAGAGAACCCACACAGACATGAGGAGAACATGGAGAGAACCCACACAGACACAGGGAGAACATGCAAACTCCACACAGACATGAGGAGAACATGGAGAGAACCAACACAGACATGAGGAGAACATGGAGAGAACCCACACAGACATGAGGAGAACATGGAGAGAACCCACACAGACACAGGGAGAACATGCAAACTCCACACAGAAAAGTTCCAGGTCCACAGTGGGATTTGAACCCAGGACCTTGGACCCAGACATAGCACTTGTGTAGCTGAAGAAAGTAGTATAAATATGCATCAAGTAGATTTTCGATGCATTTAAATGATAATAAACTATGACATCTTGAATTTTTTTCACAGAAGAGATATAATCTTATATACCTGAACCACAACATGTATAAATAACAACAATAATTGATTTTAAATATTATGATTATGATATATGTTCAGAACATAAATGAATAACTCTGTTTAACACAGATGTAAGTATGACAGTCTGTGTGCGTTCACAGATACAGATGTACAGCACACAGCATGTGTTTTACAGTCAATCACAGGCATACATATATTAGAAAGGCTAACAAGTCACTTTTGTAAGTTTAAGTCAAGTCTAAAGATTTAGTAGTGTTGTTTGGGTTTTTTAAAGTTATTTTTTGGGACATTTTTTATGTCTTTAATGTACAGGACAGCCAAAGACGTGACAGGAATGATAATAAGGCTGCGAATGACATTCAGCTCTCCTCCATGTTAACAGGCCAAGAAAATAAAGATTAAAATAAATATAAAGACTGTTCAAGTCCCGATTTCAAGTTGGGTCTCAAGTCATTAGAGTAGCTGTGTTTGTGTTTCGAGTCCAACTCCCAAACTCCAGCCCCTGTCTTCTTCAAGAACCATTTGTTGCATCTCCCTCAGTTTCTTTCCTATACGTTTCCCTTTCCCTTTCTCTTTCTGTCTTTCCTCTGCCTCCCTTTTTCTATTCCACTCCCTCATCTCCCCCCTGTCCCTGGTCAGCTGAAATGTGATGCCGCTGTAAGCAGAGCTCTGTCACCATGGCTTGTAACAGCTGTGTTGTGGCTATTTCAGTGTGGACGGTTTTGACCGTCACATCTGATGGTGAGGGTGGTGCTAATCAGGCTACATGAGGCTCCCATGATCACTGCAAACAAACTGCACACACACACACACACACAAAGACATGGCACACACATGCCTCTTACTGCCTGACATTTACTGTGCGACAGTATGCATACACACACCTGCTGCTCACTGACTCGTCTTTCCTCTCTCAGGTGCTCACTTTCACAGCATAGTGGCTCTTTTGTGGTAAAAGCATCACATAAGCTTTACACAGTATTTGAAATTCCAGGTTTCATGACTCGGCTCCTGCTGGGCCAAGTCCAGATTTCTTGCCCACAGAGAGTGACCGGGTCTCAAAGCTACATTGGTGAGCCCTCTAGTCAAGCCTCTAACCCTGAAGCTTCAGCGTAGGGATAGACCCCAAGCCCCCGTCTCACCTTCAGCCCAATGCTGCACCTGAGTATCACTGGTGGTGTACTTTGTATTCAAATTAAAGATATAAGTGTGGTATCTCTGTGAGATCCTGAAAATCCTGCCTGGAAAACCAGGATAACTTCAAATATCCAGTGAATCCAATATCCACCCCTACTCTCCCTCCCTCCCTCTCTCTCTCTCTCTCTCTCTAGTCCTGAGTCAACCATATCCCTGCTGCCACAGGCTAATATAATTGTGTTTCTTTATTTAATGATTGACCATGTATCTCGCCTAAATATAGGAATACATGCATTTGCAGCTCTCTCACACAAACTGATTGGAGTGTGAAGCTTTTAACATCTCACTGTTTGTCAGGCCACCAAACACAGTGAGTCGTTCATGCCAAAAGCAAACGAAGTCACTACCTCGATAAACTTCATGATTCTGCTAAATCTGAAGTTACAGACTGAGAGGAGAGTCAGAGAAACAGACATTTACAGTAACAACAGCTATAATGATTAAAAAAAAGATTGCAGCTTGTAATATTTATCATAAGTATGATAATAATAATAATAAAAATACATTTTGTTATCATGCATACACATGGAACTCCTTCATAGCAAACACATTCGCATGCTTCTATATTGTACAAGTGCACACATAGAGGAAGAAGCTTATGCACACTGGAATATCATGTACATAAAAATGTCTTGTACACATCCACACAGTCACACTGAAGGATGCGTCTGTATGCTAATCAGTAGACAGAGAAGCTAGCAAAGGTCTTCAGTTGACTTCAGCTGCAGTGGTAACCTTTGAAACTTCAAAGTCCAGTGGGGCGGTTAAAGGGAAGCTATCTGTGTGTGAATTCACCTTGTCTGCACCTTTGTTTGGCAAAGAATGTGAATTATGTCTATGGCTGCGTGGATGTGTGAGTGTGTGCGTCCACGGGCTGGTTGTGATCCCCTTCACATACACACACACACACACACCAACAGTGCCACTCAGCCATCTGTGTTACACCCCTGTCCATGACCTAGTCCCTCCACATGATTAATTCTGCTTTATTCCACTTTATGCATTAAAGTCCATTTCAGAAAGGTCAGCAAAGAGGTGGTACAGGCAAGAATTGAACGGCCCCTACTCCTCCTCTTAACATCATTCTGTGGACTCAAGGCCAGTTCCCTCGTAGTAAGCTCATATTAAATTCACACATCTTTCTTTTTACCTCCTCACATTCCTAGAACAAGACAAATTATGCAGAGTAGTACTACCCATTCAATTACCATTAAGCCCTACTTAGCCAGCAAAGAGAAAAGGGGATTCTATTTCATTAACTGGGATTAAATGATGGTTTAAAAGGCATTTTGGTGTCTGTGAGACCAGTGACTGTGCTAAGGAGTGGTAGGTGGAGAAGCAATGAGGGGTGTAATTTGAGTCCTCTGCATTTTCTGTCCTCGAATGTCTTCCTTCCACATTTCACGCCTGTTGAGCAGGCTCAGATTGACTTTTTATATGTCTCTTAAAAGTGAAGATGTCAAGACATCATGGCCCGACTCCTTAATGGTGAGATGTCAGCTAAGGAACAGCACTGTAAATAAATATTACTGACAATCCTGTCATCAAAAAGGCGGCATTTAAAGAAAATTCAGATTGACATCACATTTTTAAATTAGATTTTTGTTTGCATTTTTTTCACTTCTTCCTTTCACTTGATAAAGTGGACATGAAACACTTACCCAAGTTAAGATGATGACTAAATGGATTTCCAATTTAATCAACATTAATATCGCAAATATATAAAGTGTAAATATGTAAAAGAAAGTTAAAGCTCTGTTAGATATGTCCAGGAGCTCTCTACAGCACATGGTTATGAAATGATGTCACCAATCACATTAAAATTAAACACATTTTATTTTACTCAGACGTTAGCAGAGACTTGCCAAATCCAATCCAAACCATGCCATAGCTACTGATCTGATTTCTTCACTGCTTAGGCACCATAGACGCAAAGCACGTTTACATCCAGCCCCACTCTGGAGGAACCCAATTACAAATCCAGATTTTCTGTGGTTCTCATGGCAGTAGTTGACGCATGCTACAGGTTTGTCTATACCAGTGTTGGCACACAGGGAAGCATGTCAGAAGCAGGGCTTTTTGGCTACGCAGACCTCCTCGCTGCCGTGGACAGAGATCTGTTGAATGTTCCGGAGCCGCTGCCAGATACCAACATAACTATGCCATAATGTTTATTGCTGATTAAGCGTTTCCTCTGACTTGGTTAAGCCATACCCCGACCGTAACCTCGGGTTGACCCTCAAACATTTAGTATTATTTGATTGCGTTCGTGGCCTAATCGTTGTCTTCATTTAGGCCGTCATTTGCAGTTACTACAATGCATCAAATGTCTGACTGTGAAATGCAGCACTAGTCAAGAAATGTAACCTCACTCATGGTTAAAATCGTAAATCAACACAAAAAAAGGACAATTACCAATAAACACATTGTAAACACCAAAAATAAAGGAGTAACATTTCCATTTTTGAAAAAAGGGCAAACTTAACAGCTAATTTAAAAAGCTACTCTGATCAATGCCAGGCTTAATGGGAACTTTGGGTACAGTACAGTACAATGTACTGTAAGCCTCAATTTGATCCGCTCCTGATTGCTGTTTTTTTTTATTTTATTTTTTAATCTGGCTGGGCGGCAAAATTGAGAAAAAAAAACACAAATCAGGTGCGTTAAAACGCAAGGAGCGAGAGAATAAGAAAAGTTTGATTGCATCTTGTGCTCCTCTTACTTCTTACTTTTGATCGTGTTCATCTTTTAAACACAACAATGAAGAAAATGGATCAGGTAGTAGTGAATCTGTCTTTATTGCTAGTACTCCCAGCCTAACAGTGGCTGGCAATGACACTAGAATCGATAAAGCCACGGAAAGGAGACCAGAGAAGGAGGACTACCACCAGCAACTGGGAGGATTATGCATGTGAGGTGATGAGGTGGAGGATACCTGCCCAGGCTCGGATGCTTCCACCTCCTGCAGCAGTGGCAGCACAGGTCCCGGGTGCCCCCCCGCGAACATTTCATCCCAAGAGGAGTACCCTACTGATCCTTACCTTTTTCAAAACAGGCCTCTCTCATTAATCTGGCATGAATGTCCAAACTTTACCCCATCTACCTGCCTATTGGTCTCTCATCTCCTGCTCGCCTTTCATTTATCACCACGACCTATACCAGCCTAAGTTCCCTTTATAATAAAAACAGTCTCTTCCCTGTCTCTCAGTAGGATGAGTGGCAATGCCAGAATGTACAGATTTATTTGGCTGAGTAGCGTTAAGTGAGATGAGGTACATCGGATGTAAGTGGTGTGTGGGTTTCAGGGCCACTCTTGTTATAAAGGTTCTATGCTTATCGGGTAAAATAGAAACACAACATTTAATAAGTCTTGATAATTCATCAGTTATTAGATCTGGATCCAGGTTAGACTGTGAGCCTAGATTTGGACCATGGTTGCCTGTAAGTGACCTTCGGGGGGGATGGAGAGGGATGGCAGATTAACAAGAGGTAAACATTTTGGTCATTTTCATAAGGAGGGTGATGACATCTCCTCACATCACCCCTCAGATCTCCTAATGGTAATACAGGTTTATGAAGTGAGTATGTCAGTCAAGCCATAACGACAACATAACATTTGATTGATATGGAATCACAAAAATAGATGCTATAATGATATGGTTTCATTTAGATGGGTAATTTTGTCCTCAGATTCTATTTTCAGTCATGGCAAAGTGCATAAATCATTGCTAAAGAATCTGGTGCAGCACTCCACTTTAAGTTTTTATAGCCGTGTAGATGATGTGGGAAAGATGCCATCTTTCAGCACGCATTTCAGGCAATAATAGTGTCAAACCTCAATTAATATTCATAAATCGACAATACAACTATGCACACATTTGTCAAGAATGCCATCCCTCATGCACTGATTCACTCCCACTTCCTGAGACAGTGGCTTGAGGAATAGCTTGAGGCTCTGCTCAAACTGCCTTCTGGGTAATAATTTCTTTTTAGGGCTGAGAAGAAGAAGAAACCCCCCCCCCCACATATATTCATAAGAATTTTATGACCTGTTCAAACGGGGGAAAAGTTAGTCCTCTAGCTACAACTATTAGGGAAACTCATTGAGAAATTCATCTGTCATCTACAGCATATTCAAGTCTGTAGCAGAGAAAAGCTTGAGGTCAAGTAGGACTGAAGGAGAGAGGTAAGACATCATAGAACGAGTAAGATAATGTCACTATTGCAGTATTTCAGCATGACAGAGAGTTAAAAACATAAAGGTAGTACTTCCTGGAGTCAAAGTGAGTTTGTTGGATTTGCTCTTTGGATATTTAAATAAAGTTCACAGGAAAACTTTAGTCATTTAATGGTGATGTTGAAAGTTAAAAAAAACTCTGATGTTTTTGGCATCAAGACTTCATCAGGGAGTCAAAACTCTTACCTTTGAGGTTTTTTTGTGATTTTTACAACAAAAGGTTATTTTGAGTGTTTGTGCATTGTGGAAAACCTCAAGTTCTTCCTTCTCTATGTGTCTATTGCTTAATCCCAAATCACATTCTTCCATTAGTATACTCACATGCAGTATACACTCTCTCTCTCTCCTGCCACTGAGCCCCAACCAAGCTCTACTGCCACAGACATGTGTACCATGGACTTTAGTTATGAGATTTAAACGCTCTAAACAGTGCAATAAAACTCTCCCAATCTCAGTCTCAATACATGAATCATTATATAATACAAGCATACCTCATTGTATACTGTGGCACTATTTATACAATGTTATAACTATTATAACAATGAGGCTTTACCTCATTCCTTTAGAAGGAAAGATTGTACCCCTGGAGAGGCTGCTGACTCGTAATAGGGCTGACACGTAGAGATATGCTCACATTCACACCTATGAACAATTTAGATTAGCAAATTAGGTTAACCTGCATGTCTTTTGGACTGCTGAAGTAACATGGAGGGAACCCACATGGGGAAAATTAAAGGGGCGATCCAGCTGGCCAGCAGGCTAACCTCAACACTTGGCGTCCTTCGCCCTGGGGTCAACACTGGGGTTATTGTTTGGGTACGCTTAGGTTTAGATTAAACCTTATTATTTGGGTAGTTATTATAAATAAAGCTGCTTGTGGTTATGGTACGACTCCAGGATATTAGTCCATTTAATGTCCTCTCAAGTGAGGGAACGATGGCTGTGACAAGGGCAAACTTTTCTTTGCCTGGTTTCATCTCCTAAGTGATGTTGCCATCCTCTCTCCATTTAATCTCTTTCTATATATATATTCTCTCTTTCTTTCTCTCTTTCAAACCAACACCTTTGACACCCCCACCCATCACCTCTTAACTTGTGAAATTATCATCAGGAGAGTGTGGGATAATATGAAAGAGTTTCTTGCTCACAGACATCACTCTCTGTCTACTCTATACTCCGGTTGGTCACACACTTTGTTTTGTCTTCTTTTTGCTCCTCAAGACTAATTTGTTCTCTTCTCTGTGTTTTCTTTTTTTAATTCAGTCGTTCCTTTGGCCTCTCTTTCTTGTAAAAGGTGCTTTAATTGAGTTAAATCATTACACTTCTTTGTGTTTCTTTTCTCCTTGACCCCAAAGTGGTTTCCTCCTAATTTCTCAGATCAGCATTTTATTCCCCCACGTTGCCCAGTTTCACTTTGTGCGGGACAAGGGTGGGGTTTAACTGCCAATTTCACAATCCCTCACTCCAGTGGTTGGGGGTTGCAAAGGGGGACTTCATCACTGGGGGGGGATGTCCTTCAAAAATCATCTCCTCTTTCTCAGAACTTTGGAGTCAGCACAGATTCACCTTTAGAGAGAACGGCGGTAATGGAGTCTGTTCATTTTCAGACCACTTCTTACAAACAAGCTGAACAGTACAGGTTGACACTGAAAGGCATTAACATACATGTAGTCATGCACACACTCATGTACACAAGCAGCACTCTAATAAAGCACAAAGTACAGTTCATGGACTGATCAATCACGGCCCTTCACAGTGAGCTCACTTACACTTTTCTACAGGACAACAAGCACCTGCAGCAGATGCATTAAACATGTCAACACTCACAATGCACACCAAACACACAAGCCTGACCGTTAGCGGTGAATCAATTATCAAAAAGCTAATTCCTTGATTTGGTACATCCAAGGACATTTAAACGATTTGGATAGGCTTTCCCCTGGCAGATGACTCTAATGCAGCCACCATTCTCTTAATTACTGTGGTTGTAAATGTTCATAAAAGCAGGTACAAAACACAAAGAACCACACATTCAAAGTACGTTTCATTAAGAGGTTCTCTTGGAGCTTTGTGATAATTTAGGGCACTTGGAAATGATCGCTTGCCAAGAACCTACAGAAACAGCCTTGGTGAAAATCACAAATAATCTGTTGCCAGCAGTCCTTTGACGTTACCAGCCTTGTTCCTTTTTCAGGGCTTTGTCTCCTCTCCCTCCTCATTTATTAATTGCTTTTTAACTCTTAGCCATATATTCAGGAAATTTGGCGTTCAGTTTCACTCCTACGCAGATGACAAACAGCTCTGACAAACGACCTTCCTCCTCTCTCCCAACCCATTCGCTGTCCGACTGCTTACTCAAAAACAGATTCTGGTTCTCTTGCAACTTCATGAAACTTCATAGAGATGAAATCGATTTTTCCTCATAGGTTCTCGGACTTTCTCTGACAACAGAAATGACATTGTCATTCTCATTAAAGTCTCTTTAATGATCTTTTAATTAATATAGCCACAAATCACGTTATCAAGTTATCTCATTACACATTCCAAATGGAGCAGGTCTGAATCATACTCTTTATTTTAAAGCAGGGCCAACAATTCCCCCAAGAGCCAGTACTTGGTGACAAAGGCAAAGAAAGTGCCTTTTAACAGGCAGAAACCTGTGAGCAGACGCCGGCTCAAGGTGGGCGTGAGGAGAGAGACTGGGAGAGAGGGGGAAGAGAGAAACAGAGATGTACAACAACAATAAAAACACATTCATTTGATTATCTTGTGGCTCAGGAGGTTGAGCGGTTTGATCCCTGATTGCAGTCCACATGTTGAAGTGTCCTTGACCAAGATCCTGAACACCAATTTTCTCCCAGTGGCTGTTCCACTGGTGTGGGAATGGTTATTGTGCCTAATGAGCAGGTGGCACCGTGCATGGCAGCCTCTGCCACCACTGTATGAATGTGTGTGTGTGAATAGTGAATGCTGGCTTGTGTTGGAAAGTGCTTTGAGTGGTTGGTCAGACTAGAAAGCAGCTAAATGAGTACAGTCCATTTGTAACTAGATCTAAGTGGTCTATCGGTACTGTGTCTGCTGTATGTTCAATTAAATAAATAAATAGGTTCAATGAAAAAATAACAAGAGACAGGGCCTGCAAAGGCACAGATGGAGAGGGAACAAACCAGAACTAAAAGCAGAAGACTAAAACCGAGGCAGGGGAAACTAAAGATCAAAACGCTTCACAGGAAAAGACGAAAGGAAGTGTAAAGCAAAAAATTGCATATTAGTTTAAATTTGCTGCCATGTAATCATCTTTAATAAGTGTAAATATTTCATATTAAATTAATAAATAATTGTTTCTCATAAAGGAATGAGTTTCATCGTCATCATTATTTATGTTTCACAACAAAAATGCATGTTTGCTTTAGTATCTTTTAGTTGCTTTAGTAGTAGGTATCTTTGCATATAAATAATTTCAGCATGAGGCTCCGTTGCTCCGTATTGACAGAGCAGCACAGGTACATGTACCTTCACCCCTGAACTCTTTGGTGTTTGATATTGAATGTTTTAGATGCTGTATCTACAGACAGCGTCTCAATGAGCTGCTGAGCTCCATTGATTTTTTTTAATCTCCTAAAACACAGAGTCATTGTCGTTGCAATAAAAACAAACACCCATTCCTTTTTCTTGATAAAATTTCTCATGTTTATTGTCAATAAAGGCAGATTGAATTTGTGTGGATTTCAGTGTCCCATCACACTATGTCTATGATACTCTATTAGATATATGAATGGAGTATCACTTTACCTGTGCATGCATACAGTACATATCCAAATACATTGACATCCACACACAGGCACTGATTACTGCTCTCCCTCTCCCTGTGGCTGACCTCTGCTTTTCTCCCCAGTCACTCAGCTGAGAGCCCCAGTCCTGCCAGCAGCAGCACTTGGGGGTTAATAAATGAAGCTCAAATGGGTTTGACCTCCAGAAGAAACACAAAGAGATGAAAAATGGCACTTTGACTCGGCACGGATACACGGCCTATCATCAGAGACCAACCTTGAGATTTTAGCCAAGTGCTTTGTGAACCGTAATTGACTTTCCCCTTCGTCTCCTAATAATCATATTTTTCACATGCTTCCTCTCTCCCTACCTCGTCCTCCATGTTTCAAATGTTGAAGAGGTCAGACTGATTACTGCTGGTATTCACAGTAATGTTGTCATGCACTATACAGGCCATGTATCAAACTCTGATGGGAGCTACACAGGAAGCTTACGTGTCAAAACAGCTGTTTTACCACTAAGTCCAATTGAGTTTAACAAGTATGTCATCATGTCCGTCCCTCCAGGATCTTGCGGGCTTTTTGGGGGGATTATTGCAGCCTAAAATGTCTGATTTAGCGGCAGGTTTTCTCAAAAGTTGAAATACATATTTTCAGGCATTTTACACACACATATATGTGTGTGTGTGCGTGTCATATATAAATATACGAATGACATGCAATCACAATTGGTGAAAACATTCCCCCAATGCTTTACAAGAAGATTCTTTAAGTCTCTCTCTCTCTCAGCCCTGACCTTTGATTTCATTACATATCCAGTTATTTCAAATAAAGCTTTTACACTGTAATGTTTAAACATTTTATCTGATACTTTTTATCCCTAAACTGTTTTCTTTATCATGCACACACACACACACAGTTTGTCATTCAGTCATTCAACAGACATTCACGCTACAGTCACTGTATTTATACTGCACTGACTGATTATCACTAACCATGCTCATTTGACTCTGTTGATTCTTTCAGCACTTTCAACAGATCTGGATGCAACAGCCTCTGTTACAGTGACTTTTTTGTTGTTCTCCGGGTGTGTTTTAGTGGTATATCAATCGACGACTCTCGTGTTTGTGTTCCGCTACAACGTTGCATGCGGTGCAAAACAATTTACCCCCACTATCATGTAGATCAGTGGTTCACAAACTTTTTTTCTGGGGACCCACATTTTTAAAATGACAAACCATCGCGACCCAAATCACAATAGGCCTTATCTATAAATTGCAAGATTAACAATTTGTGCACAAATGAACATTTCTGACCATTTCTTACTTTCGTCTGCATCATCATATTATCTTGAATAGGTAAACCAGACATTTCAAAGTGATATACATTTAAATTACAACTACATTGTATGCTTATTGAAAATATATACTGTACATATTTTAAATACTTTATAGATACGATCAAATCAGTGCATTTAGGAGGGGTGTGGTATCTCATTGTTTTTATGTCCTCTTATCAAAATATAAACATTTTAAATAGGCTACTTTATGAGAAAATGCCTTGAGTCTGAGTAAACAGACACTCATGTTCATGTTCATATGTACTGTATATATTTTTATTTGAGAACTTAAGTGCATTTTAAATCAAACAGGCACACATCAGTTAAACAACACACATTTCAACTACTTTATATGAGACATATTAAGTGCATTTTGTTGTAATTAACAGACTCTTATTTCCCTCTCAAATCTCTTAAATCAAACAGAATATTGCTTGTTCTTTGGTTCCAGTCAGGTGTACAAGAGGAGAGCCGCAACACACATATCAGGTGTAGCATTTATTCTATGGGCGGTGGCTAAGCTAACATTACCTGCAGCAGTCTGGTCCTTAGCTGGTTCTTGTCCCTGGTCTCTATGCCTTTCTTTTTTTATTAGCCAGGCATCCATGTTTGTGTGACCACCTGCAAAATGTGTTCATTACTTTGGTGGAAACTATGTTGGACACCTGGGTACAAACCCAAACAGGTTCTGAACAAGGCACCGCCTGCCTGGCTCCAATGCCGCGCTATGATTGGCAGAGCTCCATATGTGGTGGAGCTAGAAACACGCTCCCTCATATGGCTGAAAGATGTACTGCAGATATAAATCTAGAATAACAGTAAAATAGATCTAAAGAAAAGCTACCACAGGTTTAAGCAGAAATATGTGTCACTAGTAACTGAATGTGAATCATTTATATTCATGGATGCAGATTCAGAGGGGACATGTCCAAACAAACTTTGGAAAAATTTCTCCCCCCAATAAATAAATTATTTCAATATGACTTATGTACTTAAAAAAATGTGCATTTATTAGAATCCGACCCAACTTTTGAAATAATTCAGAAACCACAAACACAGGATTTATTTTATTTTCTGATTATACACACTTATACACATGCAAGATGGAGGAAACTCATTCCTTCCTGTGTCCACTAGTGGAGCTAGAGAACACCCACTAATTATACATTTTTTGCAGTAGATGATGGGATACCACATCAGGAAAAAAGAAAAGAAAAAGGTCTTTGTCATAAAGGGCTTACTTCCTATAGTCGGCAATTGCTATCACTATTCTTCCATATTGGCATGTAGATGTCTCTGGGCTGGGAGTCTTATCCAACAGACTGGATCATGGACACTGGACTTAAAACAACTTCCTGGTCATGGTAAAACACTAAAATTTGCTGTGCTGCCATGTCTACACCTTTCAAACTATGACAAAACCTTTGACAAATTTGCATCCTGAAGGTTTTGGTATTGTACTCACCTAATGTCAGGGTGATCGGGTCAAATCTCTAGGAGGATTTTGTTCAAGTACACCATCTGTAAATTGCAAAACAAAAAGAAAAAAATAGATTTTTTTCCCCAGGTGAAAGGCACAGCGGGGGGTGCTTTGAAATTTACTCGGGGCGCTGTGGAGCTATTTTGGAGCGTCTCTCGCTGTAGTATTCCGATGTTCAGTTCCTCAGTCTTCTTCTCCATGTGTTCTCCAGCTGTCACAGTTCATCTGCTTTTCCAGGTCACACTGTTTTTAGAGACAGCTGAAGAGCTGACAGGAAATGTGGGAGAGAGAATGGGGGGGAAGACATGCAGCAAATGGCCACAGGTCGGAATCGAATCCACGCCGACCCTAGAGGACTATAGCCTCAGTACGTGGGGCGCACGCTCTGACTACTGCACTATCTGTGCCCCTCCAGGTCACACTGTTGCGCTCAACACTCTGATCTGCACCATGCACTTTCCAATTAATTTCTCATGTCCTCATTACGAAATGTGTGCATTGATCTGTCTTCTCATCGAGGCACGGGGTCGGTGTAATCATCAAGCGGTGGAGCTTTGCAGCAATATCAGCATCAGTTTTAGAGTCTTTATCTAGATGACATACCTTTCAGTTTCACTGTACCAGCTTCCTCCATATATGGTTACCCTAAATTCTCTAATAGCAGTCAGGACTGTCACTACCACAACTCAATGGATAGACTGTTACTGTAAATCCTTAAATATAGGAGCAGGGCTTGATTTAAATGGACTTAATTTAAATGTAATTAATATTTGATCATCGCTGCCTTGTTTGACAGCCTGATCAAAATTGGTAAGTTTGAAGCAAAACACATATTGATGGCCATCTGGTCACCGATTTTCTAGTATTATAGCTAAACAATACACACACAAAAAAATTTATTGTGAGAAACTGGCTATTCATGTATTTTACAGTTTGATCTGAGTTTTATGAGAAGTGTATAATCAGATACAATTTTCTATTTGTCCAAATTTATTTGAGTCGACATGTATGCATGCATATGCTTTGGTCTGAGATGCTTGTGCCCTAGTTCGTCATCTGCTCTTCTGTGACTGCTGGATGCCTTAATATGCAAGTTTAACACATTTGCTATATTTATATTGTTTCCCTAGTCTCAGTTTGTTGTTTGCAGTTTGTTTAAAGGCCCATTGTCAGGGCATGAAGGTGATACTAGTTTAAGACTTAAGCTAAAAAATATGACTGAAGGAAACAAGTTGAATTAATTTCATGCCACCTTAATGAGATCAAATCCACTCAAACTTGTTCAGCAGGAAACAATATGTCATTTGGATTTGCCAATATGTAGAAAGAAACTGTTGGAGCTGTTTAGATTAGATTTGTTGTCCACCAAAAGGACCTCAGTTCTATCACTGTTATGTTTAAGATTTAATTTACAGTAAACAGTCAGATGGAGAAGATGGTAGTAGAATGGAGTTGGACTTGGTAGACAGGTAGAGCTGGATATCCTATGTGTAGCAATGGAGCTGGATACCAAATTTCCTGAAGGTATGACCACATAAGAAACAGGATGGGGCCTAAGTGGGGAGGACTGAGAATTGTGATTTTTAAATTGGAAACACTGTGTGTGAGAGAGAAACCAGATAAGAGAGGTGCCAATGATACCTATGGATGTTATTCTGTCAAAGGGGATGTTGTGGGAGACTCAGTCAAAATCAGAGCTTAAGTCAAGGAGCACAAGAATGATTAACAATTCAGTCAGCTGGTGATTTTGACAAAAAGCTTTCTCTGTGCTGTGGAGTGGATGAAAACCTGACTGAAATTTTTTATACAGATGATTGTCATTAGGCGAGAGCCGACCTCAGCTCTCTATTTTTGAGAGGAATGGTAGATTAGAAGTATTGAGATTGTTGGAATCTGCACCAGGTGTCTTAAAAACTGGAGTTATTTTAAGAGATGATGGATCATGGCTATTGGAGGTTAGTTTATTACAGAGGAAAAGGAGGGGGAGGGGAGTCAGATTGTCAAGTGGAGGAAGATTTTGATTTGGATCACATGAATCTGGAGAAATGAGCTGTTTGTTAAATTTAAGTTAATATTTCCACTTTTGACAACTGCAATAGACTCCATGCAAACTGGTTACACTGCTGTCATAGAGCTCATTGCAGGAAGAATAGATGTTTTCTGTCCAGTCACCTTGGAGGATGGTTTTCACTGTTAACTTTTGATGAATGCCGTGTTGTAGCTGTTCAAAATCCTTTTGATGGTGAAAGTTAAAAATAAGCTATGTATATTTTTTTTCCTGTTTCATCAAAAGGCTTCACAGTCTGGATAGAAGCCTCTCATGGAACAGATTTGGCCCATAGACCACTAATAAGTGCCCCCTGGGCTAGGAAATACTCTGCCACCGTTTGTCGATAGAGAAAGCCTCTCTGGAAGAGTTTTTCCTCCCAAGCTGGGACCCTGAGCACTATCCAGGGTCCCAATACCTGATATGGTCCAAATACAGCCTCATGCATTTGATCGCATTACAAGCAAGCAAGGCGACAGACCACCGTACCTGTACTGGCATTAGATGTTTCAGTAGTGTTTCAAGTGTTCTCCCACGGTCTAGATGACTACCTCTCACGTTACTCTACTGGTTAATTTAGATATATTAAAGCCAAAAACACCTTATAAGAAATCTGAAACTTCTAAACTCAACATGAGATATTTAGATAAAGGTTAATTCCTCTCATGCAAACATTTGCTGGGCCATAAAGGTGGCTGGGATGCATCTAATGGGCTTTGTTATCAAGGCAAGATGAATGGTGATGGTTGTTGTTTCCACACTGGAAAACAGTTAGGGCATGGAGGCGGCTATAATTCTCATGATAATTGGGTTAATACCTGTCATGATATCCCCTATTACCCCAGCAGTAAATAGAGGAGCGGTACGAATGATTGCTGTTAATTAGAAAACATGTATATCAGCAGCATGCAGAGGAACTGTATATCTCAGCTTAATGCAGAGCAGAGATCACCTTTACTGTTCCAGGCAAATTAACATGTCTGGTCTTTGTGTACTTATTAGTGTGCATCTTCACAACAGGTACATTGAGCTGTTATGTAGATACAGTGTATCTGAAAATATATCTGTGTTTAAAATCATAAAAAAAATATTTATATACATGTGTGCACCTTTGTGTTTGTATACTGCTGCACTGCAGGCTGTGTGTAACATGTTCACAGCCGTGTAAATGTGTGTCAGAGTGTGTACATTCATGTGAGTGTCTAACCAAGCAGGTGTGTGTGAGAACATGAGAGAGACACAGTGTCTGTCCCCTGTCCTCTTCCCTTTTCTGGGCTGGTTACTCAGGGGGTAGCTAAAAAAGGAAAGGGCTCTGTCAGCCTGTGATGTAGCTGGCCGTGTGCTACACACAGACACGCAACACACACAAAAGCTAAGGATAAAGCAGCAAGAGGATATGGGCCAAAGGGCCAGCTGAGTTTCCGAAACCTTCACAGGGGACTAAAATAGGACGTACCAATGTTTAGGGTTATAGTAGCTCTGTAAATGTGTCACTGTGTGAAGGAAAAGGAGAATCTGTTTTTAGGCATGACATACTGTTTCCTGTTTATCTGTATTTTCACATTTTACCTGTAAAGGATGAGACACACTTTCCAAATGGCTGCAATTCCTGGATTCACCAAAGTAGAGAGAGAAGAGAAAAGAAACTTAATTGGAAAAGAGAGACGTTTGAAAAGTCGAGAATAAACTAAGAACCAAAGGGGTGAAAGAATGGAGGTGTTAAAGCCAGGAAACACGAAATAAAAAATACGAGAGCACTCCTTGGGGAGGGGGTGGTGACCGGTGCTCAATTGACTTTTGTTCCCCTGAGTGTAATGAGACAGAGTGGATGTCCCCACCTCCTTTCTTCTTCACCTCTCCTTAGGGGAGGCCAATCACTCATGCATGAAGAAGACAGCCTGACTGATACCAGACCTTCAGCAGCCCACACACACACACACACACACACACCACTTCCCCTCAGAATGTTAATGCTTCCATCTCACTTGCATGTGCCAAGGAGGAGGACGGTTGAGAGGGCCTAGCACAAAGCAACTGCTTCCTCAAAAAGTTGAAGTAAGCTTGTTCCCAAGTGTTTTAGTTGCCACACAAACTAGCTACACACCAATGCAAAGGGGGGTTTCTCTATCACTATGTAAACTGAGTGTCTTGCTGCAGATAGATTTACATTATGGATGCACCGATACCACGTTTCGTCAGACCAAGTACAAGTACACGTACTTACATTTGAGTACTTGCCAATACAGAGTACCGATATGAGTACTTAACTATAACTTTTCAGTTTACTTAATACTTGAAAAAATGGGTTTCCTTTTCATCAGATGTTACTTTCTGACTGTAACATAATCAAGTTTTACAATTTATGCTGTTGCATCAAGTCACGTTTTAGAATTTAACTGTGCTTTTCTGAACAAATATGGCAACAGTCACTTTTTTTTTATTGCAGCCACGATATTGAGGAGGTGCAGATGTTCCTGTCTTTAACAGCTGATGAAAGGATCACGAGAGGTGGACGAGAGGAGTGTGTCACGTTGAAGACTACGCCACAGTAGTTTCGCGCAGCGCCCATTTACCCTAACCAGGTACCATCCCACAATGGAAAATGCATCAGATACAGAGTCAAGTCGAGTCGGGCCGGTATTATGCAGTAGAAATGCGGCTAAAGATGGCATTATCGAAAATGAGGAAAGTTGACAGTGAAAACAGAGTCTTCTGAGACGTCTAGTAGAACGATCATCCACTTATCAGAAGGTCTGTGGTTTGATCCCGAGCCCTGCAGTCTACATGTCGAAGTGTCCTTGAGCAAGATACTGAACCCTAATTTGCTCCCAGTGGTTGTTCCATTGGTGTGTAAGTGGATGCATGAATGGTTGCTGCTCCTGATGAGCAGGTGGCGCCACCACTGTATGAATGTATGGATGAATGCTGGCTTGTGTTGTAAAACACTCTGAGTGGTCAGTCAGCTATATAACTACACTCCATTTACCATTTATTATTTCTGCAACAGGCTCTATGAGGCCAGTGTTGCCTAATTTGCATAGAGTTGTTGTCAGAAGTGGAAATATTAAACACCATTAGACACGGGCACTTCAGAGAAAGTTACACACAGAAGTCCATGAAAAAAATATATGTTCAAATCCCAGCATGAGTGATCTACACGGGTCGGCTCTCATTCCCTCACAGCACAACAATGAGGATACGAGTGTTCACTGAGATTATAGTGGATCTTAGGAAAACATAAAAAGCCCTTTACAGATGGGAAAATAGTATGCATGGTGTGTTTGGAACACTTCTAGATGGAAGAGAAAATATCAAACAAATCTCTCTCTGAGCCACAAGAAGAGCTGAAGTATTGCACAGGATGCACAGTCACAGCTTGATGCTGCTATTCAGCATGGTTTTAGCAGTCGCCAAATCAACTGATATTAGTGACAATGTCCAGCTTTTGGTGTACGTCAGATTTTACCTTGCAGAGAGGAAAGATTTCTTTGAGGACATATACACTTACAACACACACCAGAGGGTAAGACACACACCTGACCATGAAAGAGATGAATCAACTTGAAAAATGTTGTGTCCATCACCACTGATGGGGCTCCCTCCATGATAGTAAAAGAAAAAGGAGCAGTGACTTGAAGGAAAGAAGACAACCAGGACCTCCTCCTCCTTGGATCCCTGTATCATCCATCAGACGGGTCTGTGCTCCACTCTTGCATTAGAGTATGCAGTGGTTATGAATACAGTGATGAAACTAATCACCTTTCTCAGGGCATCCTCATCTCATCATCATCATCATCACTAGCAGGAGAGGCGAAAGCCCATTTTCACCATTGAATTTTGCAATGAGAGATAATGCATCTGTGATATCTGTCTTTGCTTCCATCTGTAAGTGATTGTTGAGCTCAGTTCAGCCTAAAAGGGCTCTTTATTTAGTTCTACTTTGAGGGTGTCATGTTTTGACAGACTGAAAAGAGTTCATTTACAATGATACGTAAATGAAGAGTTTATTTATTGTTCATTAAGTGTGAACCAAACAGATTTATTCTGTCTAGTGAAAAGCATGAGGCCATATTTGCAGGTATCTAACTGACCTATTGAACCTTTTGAATCTTGTTGCTATACCTGGATGAATGAGAAGCTACACAAGCCTCTTGCAGAGCTCTTGCTCTAGGGTATCCTTGTAGTGGACAAAAAGTAATAAAGTGCCCTATAGGGAGTGACGTTGTGTCATATACTCAGCTGCCCTACATGCTAGAAAATTATTTGGCCTCTGTGTGCCTCTAAATGAATAAATAATGAACGGTGAATCCTGTGTGTTTTAATTATAAATGCTTAGTGCTTAGAAGCACAATAAAACAATTTTAATCTTTACCGGAGTTTGTCACTGTTTCACCATAAATATGTTATGACTTTCACCACTCTGCTGCCTCACTGTGTGCGGTTGCTGCCCTGCGAGTGTGAATTTATTTGATTCGCCTGAAAACAAATTTACAACACAATGGAACTGCTACAGAGATAATTCAGTGTTATAGACTGCGGTGTTGTCATAATTAGCTGAGAGTCCTGATGTATGAGACAACTACAAATACTTTCTACAGCTATGTGCCGAACGTGATCATAAAATCAGCATGAAGAGCACCAAATATAAAAGAAATGCTGAGTGAGAAGGAAAAGTTTGCCTGTTGGGGCTGTCGCTTTCGTCATCACTCTATGAATCTGCAACTCATTGATAATCTCAGCTCCTCTGTTAATAAGCGCTGAGTGGGACACAGGCTGTAATGTTTCTTTAGGCACAAAGCAGATTTTGACGTTTGCATTCTCCATGAAATGAAGGTCTCACACCGGGATGCTGTATCCCCGCCAGCTGGGACAGATCTCCTGCAATGCAGTAAACAGCCAATGCAGACATACTGTATACTGCAACCACATGCATAAGCAGCATAAACTTAATGATGCATATAACTGCATGTATGCATCGCACATCGCTCACAAAGCATGCACTCACTTACTCACAAAGCAATACTAGAATTTATACATATCTACACATTTCATATACACATTTACACATTACATTCGACACATTTTCATTGAAAGTTGCAAACAATTCCCAAGTTAAAAAAAAAATCAGTAAAGGGCATACCTCCACTAAGGCTCAACAGCTCCTTTTAATTAAATTAAACCCTTATCTAAATTCCAACAACACACGTGCACATTCAAAAAGGCTTCAATTAAAGTAAGTGGGAAAAAAATCACGGATCCACCTCTTTTTCTTCCAGATCTAAAACGTGATCCATATTCCTCTACACTTCATGGAAGTCTTTCAAGGAGTTTGAGGTGATAAAAATGCTGAAAAAACGTCCTATCTTACAACGTTAAAGGAAGTGGCAGAAATTCATGGATCCATCCCATAATCTGGATCCACTCAAATATTTGATGGCTTCCTCCATGGCACATACCCAATGCTTCCATCGAGTTTCATGGGCCATCAAGTAGTTTATTGACAAAAATGGACCAAAAAGCCCTAATACTAAAAAAAGAAAAAAGAAAAAAACATTCTTGAATCTGCCCCTGTATGTCGATCCACTCAAATTCCATCTAGTGGGGGTAATGACTGGTTGTTGCAGCTGTATTCAGATATATGGCACAACCAAACCCACCAAACTCAGCAAGTCCATTAAGATAAGATGTAGAAAAGCTAAACATTCTGTTTTTCATTTATTATGAGCAAAACTAAAATGCTTGATATCGTTTCTGTCATGCCTAGGATCTGTTAGATGACAAATAAAATCATTTTGCATTTCAATGCTTTTTAATTCCCAATTTAATTAAAAATAAAACATTTGTTCCTAATTTCTGTGCCGTTCTGAGTGACTGTGAAGGAAGAGTGTGAAGGCATACATGAGTGAGAGCTGGAGAGAGAAAGAAAGAAAGAAAGAAAGAAAGAAAGAAAGAAAGAAAGAAAGAAAGAAAGTCTTTGGTGGGAAGCAGAAGGCATCCAGAAACTCATGAATGAAACTCAGCTGATGAGGGCTAAAACTGAATGAGAGAACCTCGACAGATGAAGAGCTTCACAAAGATACAGAGGACTACAATGCAGAACGTGAGAGGGTGAGTAAGAGATGAAGAGAGGGAGGGCTGAGGGGACAGACAGGAGTGATAAAGGCAGAGATAGACGGGTGATGGGCAGAGAGTGATTGACAGAAATGGATAGCTGACATGGAGAAAGAGATGTTCTTTTGGATGGAGCATATGTTGGTGTCAGGGTCACTGGCCACAGCCCAATGTCTCCTCAGCATAGCACCTCCATCCAAGTGTGTGCACCCCCCCACCACCACTGTAAGTCATGTCTACAGGCTGCTTCCACAGTGGTGTGCAGCACTTCCTGTACAGTAAAAGTGCTGCACAATCCTGGGGACGCATTCACAGTACAATTTGGTAAATGGACTATATGACCGGCCAATTAAAGTGCTTTACAACACGAGCCAGCATTTACTAAATGGGTGAACACACACAGACACACACACACACACACACACACACACACACTTAAACCAGATGTATAATAGCACATCATCTGTCAGTTTAACACAGCAGTGTGTCTAGTTGAGGACACATGTTGTGAGGCTTTCAACACATGCAGTCACTACGTTAGCACAGTTAACAGATGCTGTGTGTTGGATATTTTAACACAACTGTGTTTTAAAAATAAATAACACAGGATATGTTGTTTATATATTTGTATTATATTATGTCATATTTTTGACTTTGCACACAGGGGACTGCCATCATGAAAAAGAAGATTTGTGTTGACTATTTTTATTTTACCAATCCCAAATGTCAAAGCAAAAGCCTTATCAACCCTGTTGAACACCTTTCCTACTGGTTCCATGTCCAAGCTGTAAGAAAGGGCTGATTTCACACTGCATCTGGTCCATCCTTTGGCCCTCCCTGATGCAGTATAGGACGTGGTGTGTGAGCATCTAAAGGCTCTGTGCAGAACAAAAAAGCAAAGAGTACACAATTACTGATGCCTCCAAACACGTCACGTCATCCATTAAAACAGAAACAGAAAAAAAAACTGGACCCATAAGGGTTTGCTGAGGAAATTCAGACACAAAATAATCATAATTTTAAATTGTTTAGCCTTCGTTGGAATATGAATTCAATGACTTGATTTGATGGAATATAGCCTGGTTGAGAAAAGGCTTGTGGTTCTTCTCAGTCTGTGATTAAAAGGAAAACAGTTCAAATGCCAAATAAAAGAGTCCAATCAGACAACTCACTATTCTGAAATGTTTATTATTACAGCAGCAGAACACAGTTTTGGTTTGGTGTCTGGGCTCCATTCTTATCACTCCCTGCAGATGTATCTACATAGAGGTTTTGGGGAGTGGTGAACAAAGATCTTGAACCCCCTTAACTGGAGCCTAGAGGTGGATGCTGGTGTGGCAGCAATACGCATGCAGAGCAGCAGCAGGACAGACAGGAACAGGGAGAGATGGGAAAATTGTTGCAGCTTAAATAGTCTGCCAAATTGGGTGTTTGATGACGATTAAATGAGAATGAGACATATCATGTCCATAGGTATAGTTCTCTAAAGACCATGTATAGTGTAGGATAGTTCTCCCTACCAGGGTGAAGAACATCTTTTTTGTACCTAATGTTTAATTTCTAAATTGTCAGATTATGTAAAAACATATCAGGGCAACATACATTAGAGGGGCATTTTTCTAAATCTGGGCCAAGTCCAGGCTTGAGTCACAAAAGATTTAAAACTGTCCTCAAATCATCGTAAAATTAGTACCCAGAGAAATGAGCCTTGTGACGTTGCCAAATCCTTCCAACAAATAACTGGATGAGAAAAACACAGTAGGACACTCCTCTAAAAAAGCACCAGGTTAATGATTTGTTACATTAGCTTTGAATGTAGAATCAGTGAACAGAGGCAGGAAATGGACTGAAAATATTGCCGCCCCTGAAAAAACAAGTTGAAAAGCTCTTGTACTAAAACACAGGAGATGAGGTAAATGGGAGATGGAAAGATGAGAGGGAGTGGCAGGAGGATGGATGGATAGTAGAGATGATTATAGTGAATGTCTTATATTCCTTAGTAACTTTGGTCTGCAGCCAGTGCAGACGGATCAGACCCAGGATCAGGCTCTTAAGTGTAGGGGTCCTCTTGCATGAATGAATGGCGGTGATTTGTTCGTCTGGAACCAAATTGAATTGCTTCAGGACCAAGTGGCTCGTGGAAGTAAAATCAGGCCCAAATATGTCCTCTGTGGCAGCCGATGAGCAGGAGTATTTGTTTCAATGGGCCCTGACCTCCTGTCTGCAGGCATTTTGTTGCCTTTGAGCACTAGGTTGGCATGTTCTGAGACACGGATCCCCAGGACCTTCAGTTCTTTAGCAGGGTGCACGCATGTCTCCCTTAACAGCTGCAGATACTTCCTGATATGGTGAGGTATCACAGTGCACTGTGACATTGTACTGTACAATTGTCAATATGTGACACTCATTATTTGTGTCAAAGCTCAAGATTGTAAAAAACTAAAACAAGCTATAAAGGCAGAAGCCACAATTAACAGTATGGAATAAAGGAACTTCAAGATATTTATATTCATAAAGAAAAACGTCACAGAGCGTCAAATCAGGCTGTCAGGCTCCAAAGTCCACTGAAACAAAGTTTTGTTTCATGTGAGCACTCATCACATCACTGAGGAGGTGAAGAAGAGACCACATTCACTTAGAAAAGATAGGAAATGTCACTGTTGCTTGTATCTATAGAACCAGAGTTGAATGTAGAGACTTTCAGTGACAGATTTGAAAGTTTAGTTGATAGAATAAATGACAAGAAAACCTAAATTTCCACATATGAACATATATTAATATGTGGAGATTTTAATATTGATCTACTCAATACATGTAAACATTAATTGACTTTTGAATTTCTGGATACATTATAGAACAGGAACATACATTACAGCCAAGTAGAAGAACAAGCACATGGGCCACACTAATGGATAATATTTCTACAAGTTGAGAATGCTATTTATAAAGGGCGATTAATAAATGGCACAAGTGACAATTTTTCTGTTTTTATAATATAAGACTATCAAATATGAATATATATATAAATATATAAATATTTTAAATTAAGATAAGACAATAATACATTTCAGAATGACCTTTTGGGGTATATGTGGAGGACGAGAATGTGGCATACAATACATTTTCAAGATACCACTGTCACAAAAATTGTCCCATACTGCTCTGTAACGAAAACAAAAGAATGATGGAAAACCTTGAATGACACAAAGACTTTATAAAGGACATGCAAAAAGAAAAACAAACATGTTAATATAAAACTAAGACTTCTGAAATTAAATGTAAGGTGTATAAAACAGCAATAATGACAAGCTAAAAAGTATAATTACAATTCAAGGTTGAGGGAAAATAAAATTGCTTTGGAGGGAAGTTAGACGATTTTTAAATCATAAGACATAATTTCCCATTCTCATTCAATTTTTTGAATTTATTTCTTGAATGAGGTTATAAACTGTGGTGGTGAATGAATTAAATTCTTTGAACATTTTTGACATGATCTTGCAAAATCCATTGAAAATCAAGGTTGTGAGCAATAAGAGGGAGACAGAGGTGGAAGTGGTGAGAGTAAAATTATGCAGCAAATGTTTCTTGGGGAGGCAAGTGAAAATGAATTATTTATTTAATTTACTGTATAATTAAACTATTGACTAATATTTGTAATCTGTCCTTCCAATCAGGTATATTTCCAGAAAAAAACTGAAAGTCGGGTTAGGGTTAGGGTAGGGTTAGGGTTAGGGTAGGGTTAGGGTTAGGGTAGGGTTAGGGTTAGGGTTAGGGTAGGGTTAGGGTTAGGGTAGGGTTAGGGTTAGGGTTAGGGTAGGGTTAGGGTTAGGGTAGGGTTAGGATAGGGGTAGGGTTAGGATAGGGGTAGGGGTAGGATAGGGGTAGTGGTAGGATAGGGGTAGGGTTAGGATAGGGGTAGGGTTAGGGTAGGGTTAGGATAGGGGTAGGGTTAGGATAGGGGTAGGGGTAGGATAGGGGTAGGGGTAGGGTTAGGGTTAGGGTAGGGGTAGGGTTAGGGTAGGGTTAGGATAGGGGTAGGGTTAGGGTTAGGGTAGGGGTAGGGTTAGGGTAGGGTTAGGATAGGGGTAGGGTTAGGGTTAGGGTTAGTTCAGTTCCACTTCCTAAAAATGTGACAAACATAGTTTTAATAATTACAGAGCAGTATTGTTGCTTTCTCACTTTTCTAAAGTGGTTTGCAAAACAATTTGATCATTTATAGAGGAAAATAAATGCCACAACATCATCATATAACTCAGCATATGACTAAGTAATATTATCTAGTACGTCATTAATGTAAGCGTGATGCATTACGTTGCTTTGTGGGATAGACAGGCTTGTTTCCATTCAAACAGCAGCACTCTTTCTGACCTTATCTGAAAATGCTGGACAAGAGAATTAAAAACTATTTTTTTGAGCAGCTTACTGGGTTCGTGACCCTTGGAGCTCGTGTGATCTGGAAAGCTCAGAAGACTTTCCACTGCTGGCACAGCAGCAGCTGGCAGGGATCAGGGAAGATGGCACATTAAAAATAAAATTCAAAGACTTGGCTTTGGACAGGTTTTGGATATCACTGGAGAAGGAATACCCAGTAGTTTAGTAGAGTCACTGCAATTCTGCTTCCGTTCTTGATGCCATATTTGTATGAATTGATCTTTTCAAGACTAACTTATATCAAGAAGAAGTAGAGCGAGTGATGGAGGATTGTGGACCAGGAGCTTTACAGACAATTACAGACAGTAAAGTCTGAAATGGTCACACTAAAAAGATGATTTGATGAAAACAAATTATCCTTGAATTGGAATATTTATTTATGGATTTTGGTGATTAAAAAAGGAGGATCCAATCAAACTGATTATAGATGGTCATATTGAGAGCGTTGTTGTGGGTCATCATGGACAACAAACTTGGAAACCTCATAGAATACAGTATATTAAGTGCTGAACAAAGCAAAGTATAGTTTAGATTCTCCCTGACATCATAACTTGTACTGTTCACCTGTTCGTCCGTATTTTTTACTGTGGTGTGGGGCAACATGTACATGACTGATATTAAACCTCTGTGTGTTACAGAAAAGAGCAATAAGCCTTAGAAACAAAGCGGACGTATGAGAACAACCCTACAGACTGTTAATGAAGATTTAGTTGATTTAAAAATATTATCAGTAATCTGTAAAGCTAGAAATAGACTCTTACCTGAAAATCTGGTTGAACTGAAACTAAACTATGTCAGTCAAGTCAAGTCAAAATGTATTTACATAGCAAAGTGACAAAAGTGCATAACAGGCTTAAAATAACAAAAAATTGCCAAATAAACAAGAAGTAAATAACTGCAGATGATGAAGAGTCGACTGATCTAAACCCACATACAGAGAATGACAATAATAAAGCTGACAGGTAATAATAGTATGAGTAACTCTCTCCAAACCTTTGGCAGAGAGGTAGGCCTTGACCTTGGCTAAAAGTCTTCCTGATAGAAACTAGTTTTAAACACTGAACCAATTTGTTTGTGACATTTGAAGGAAGAGTCAAAACTCACACCATAAGATTCTTTACAGAATCAGTGGAATGGAGCGAAAGGGCTAAGAGCACCATCAGACCATCCAAACATACTTTCATTGAGTCTGAATTAAGTTTTAAGAATTAGGATTTTAATGTCTTTAAGACAGTTCAGCAAAGGCTGCAGTGATTTTTTTTTTATTGCATGTTTTTAAGGGCAGATGGATTTGTAAATAATCAGCAAAACAATGAAAAGGAATATTCTGTTTCTTAAGAATGGACCCCAAGGCCCGGACATACAATGAAAAGAGGAAACTAAACCAAACGAAACTTCTATGTCTACAGAGCTGTACAGTCAGGCTCCTGAACCAAACAGCGATGCACTCTGCAAGCACAGTCTTAATGATTCAGCAGCAAAGCTCTCAAGCTGCCTCAGGAAGAACGGCCTCTGCTGTGTCCTAACATGCAGACATGCAGGAGAACAGATCAGCTGTTGAGCTGAATGTCTCATAAGTTGATGAAACAGAACAGTCTGTTGTGTCCCTTTGAGGGCTGACTGTGGAGAGGAGGTATTGGCTAGTAGTCTACTAGGAATCTGCAGTTGAGTGTGCTGCTGTCAAAGCCTCATCAGGATTCCACCCTATTCGTACTTTCCCTCCGCAGGCAGCTGTCCTGGGCCATATGACCATGTGCTGTTACCTGTTTGTTGTAGGTAGTCTGTGGCTGCCAGCTTTGGCAACACCCACACATACAGTACCAGTCAAACATTTGGACACAGTTTCCCATTCAAGTGGATGGGAAGGTATGTCCAAACTATTGACTGGTACTGTACATCCATATATGCTTGGCTGTCAAAGACAATTGTGCAAGGTGTGAATTGTGCAAAAGTGACATTTAATGAACCCATTAAACATCATTTTTTTTGGCTTGTAGTTGTTCACCGTAGTGTTTCATTCTCCCCTCGGCCTTCTCACAATGCACAGGTGTGTCCATTTAGTTTGTGTGTGTGTGGCTGCATGTGTGCTGTTCATGCATGTCCTTAAATGTACTTGTCTAGAGCATGAATGTGCTTCTGCATATGCACACAACTGCATGTGATTTGAGGGAGTCTGTAAGGAACATAGACTTTTTCTGAAAATCCCTTCATTTATCCAGAGTGTGGTACATTTGTCTCCTGGTTCCTGGCCCCTCTTTCATATTCAGAGTATGAGCAGAATATCAGGGCAAACTATTCTGCTTCAACAGGGAGGCCACAATAAGCAAGTGAGGAAGAGAGAGAGAGAGAGAATGGGTGTGAAAGGAAAGAGCAAATGTCAAAGAGAATCAGATGATTTGATAGTGAGTGAAGTAAGAGTGGGAAAGAAACGAGAGTCAAGCAGACAGAAAGATGAATAGATGAATGTAGACAACTTTGAGATAAAGAACTCAGACCTCTGTTCCAAGTTTATATAAATTAGTCAACTATAACTGGCCGATAAAACATCAGACTGACCTGATGAATAGCTAAGTAGTAATTAGTGTGCTACAGTGTGTTATTAAGCAATATGAGCAAATGAACACGAGTAGTGTGTTTTTTTGAATGACTTTGTTTACTCTTCTATTTTCTCACTTGGATAAATAGGTGGTGGAGTGACTTTCCAGTGAGCTCTGGCAGCACTACACCATCCATAACACAGACAGACGGAGCCAGCAGGAGAAAAAGAAGATTGTTGGTCGAGAGCAGAGAGAAAGATGAGACGAGTTGAGAAAAGAGATGACATATCGCTGCATAAAGGTGGCAACAGCTGGCATATCCTGTTGTTGCTTGGGTCGTCATGGTGCCAGAACAGTAAAGATCCCTGCCAGTGCATCCTTGAATAGCCGGGGCTAAAGAGAGACAGTCATTCTAGCCTGCTGAGCAGCCAGGGCTAAAGAAAGACCCAAACAGTGGAGCCATTTAGGGACACAGTGAGGTATTTTTAAGGGATGGCAGCGATGGAGAGTTGGCCTGGTGAGAGGAGCTGCCAGGACTGATGTCCCCTATAAGCAGGACATACCCTCCTTCTCTCTTAAGGTTTTCTTTTTTATGGATGAAGTGCATTGTATCTGTTTAACACATGTTTGAATAGTCAGCTCATGTGTCTCAAAAGTGACTCATAATTGCACATTTGTTTTCATTCTTCCGGTCACACTCGGCTCCTCAGTTCCCATCAGCCCCGGCTCACCAGCTCCTGCTCTCCTATAGGCCCTGTACTTCCCTTCAACTCCCAGTCCTACAGCTGTCCACCAGATGTCCTCCAACTTTTCCTTTGTAGGGAACTTAAAGACAGTCTGTGGAGATTCTCTTTATATGCGTGATGAAACACAATTTCATAATTGGTTAGGATTTTAAAAGTCCTGCCTCCTGGTCGATGACCTGCCTCGCAACAACATGGAAGCTTTTTCCAGATTTTCTTGTGAATACCTGGATGAAACTTTGTTGGTTATGGGAATGTGTGTTACTCTAAATGGGACCATAATTTACTAAAACAACATAATGCTGTACTAAAATAACCAGCATATAAAACACATCAGAATCTTTACTGTGAAAACACCATGACTCCAGTGAGAGGTGCAAACATTTTCTCATAAACTGATGCAGGTTTCAGCACCGGCTTCACCTTTCAGACACAGAGCCTACATTTACTTACAGTCTGTGCTATGGAGGACCAAAGGCAGGACATTTGTTCTACAACTTCCTAAGAGCTTCTACGTCAAATGAATGCCAGACTGTAATCTGATTTATGAAAGAAACACTCAGATGGTGCGAGGGTCAGGCTTGTGGTCATGATGATATACAATAAGTTGAGCCTGGCATGTGTCCAAGTCTGAGTAGCTAATTAATTAAACACATTTAGCATTGCTCCACTATTACATCCACATGCAATTTGGTTGCTGGCAGTGTAGCAAAAGCTTTAAATCATGGCGGAAGATAAAATATGATACCAGCGTATATTTCTAACTATCAGTAATTCTAAAACCATGGTGTCACAATTCCAGCAGTAAATGGTGAGGACCCAATTGTAGACATGGAGCAGAGACACAAAGGGTGCTGATCAAAGATTTAATATCAAGAAACCAGTAAACAGTCCAAGGTCAGATTGACACTTCAGTTTGGCACTCAATCCCTTGGTAGTTACACTATCCTAATGGCACCAGGGCTTGTGGGTGGGAGCTGGTGGAGCTGGTGGGGGGGCGGCCGGAGGTGGAGGCCTTTGTTGGAGCTAGTTGCATCTTCTGAATGCGTTGGTCCGGGACGAGGTCATCACGAGGTGCCCAACCTTCACCAAGTGTTTCTGCCTTTATCCTCTAGTGCCTTTAACACTCTCTGGTTGGCAGGCTGGCAGCGGTGGCCAGGTCACTGCCCCTCTAATCCAGGTTTTCAGGCTGTCCCTGCTGCCCCCAGAATCAAACAGAATAAAAAATAAATAAGATAAAATCAAATGAAAATACTACCTACAAATTAAATCAATTTACATTTAAATTCTGGGTCAGTTTTGATGAATTCAGCTATTATGGAATCATGTTTTATTCATTAAATAAAGGAGGGAGTGTTTTGAACCTGTTTACAACCAGAACATCAGCTGTGTGGACCTGAATCTGGAGCCTTACAATGTTGACTCAATGAGGCAGACATAGAGAATGCTCCAGACAGCACCAGTGTTTTTTCCTGCCCTGCTTCTCTCCCTTCCCCTTTCCTCTTGTAGGTGTGTGTATTTGTGTATTTGTGGACGCTGCTCCACACACCTGCTTCCTGCTTCGCCTCACCTGACTCCATACTTACAATCAACCCCACCAGCTTTAAGACTCTGGCTCTCCTGCAACTCCTCGCCAGATTGTTCAGCTTCCTAAGCTGCGGTATATCGGCCTGACTATAGTCATTTATTCACGTTTTGAGAGTTTTTGTATGTTTGGCCATCTCTTCGACCTGCTAATGTTAACCAACCATTTCTCTGTGCCCAGGATTCCTCTGCCAGCCTTCTGCCCAGTGTCTCGCTCCTCCAGCCACCACTGCCAGTCACTCCCAGCCACAGCCGGACCCAGCCATCTACCCCACACCTCCTTCAGCTGTTCATCCGGTCTCTCTTTTTCCTCTGGTGGAAATAAATTTCACATTGCCCTTAGTCTCTGCCTCTGCTTTAGAGGCCTAAAACCTTTTGAACCTAACAGCACCTCTTGAACAAGACATCCTAATGGAAAATACTCCACTTACAATGAATGTGATATAAAAGTTTACTATAACTCATAACATGTCATAGATGTAAAGCATCGAAATGATTTGAATGAGCAGACTAAGACTTAAGACTCAATTATGCTCTATGTTAAAGATGGATAATGGATGAGAGAAGTAGCTACAATCCAAGCAAGGCACAACAAATGTGTACAGACACAATGAAGAAGGACAAAGTGACGTGAAAAAGGGAAAAAACTCTCCTTCCCCAAGTTTTGATTTACTAAGGCCTCACAGACCAAGTACATCGTTACCTCTGCTTTTGCTGCTTTGTATTTACAAGGTACATTATCACAACCTCCTAGGACCATCTTTGGTTGGTTTTATTTGGTTGTTGTCAAAACTTTTGACACTTCACTGCGCTTTTCTGGATGTATTGATATCGACGTGAAGGACGTTTATGGATGGACGTATCCATTTACGTACATAGAGGGAGCATAAATGGGCCTTTAGACTTCTAAACCTCAAAAAAAGGTTGAGAAAGACAATACATCTGTAATGTATGTGTTTCTATTGGGGTGTGTGTTTGTGTGTGTGTGTGTGCATGTTCTGAAGTCTTTCCTCTCTGCATGGTCAAATGTGACTTAAACCAAAAGCTGGACATTGTCACTGATATCAGTTGATTGGACTGCTAAAGCTATACATGCACTCTAAATAGCAACATCAAGCTGTGGCTGTGCATCCAGAGCTAATACATTAGCTCTTCTTCTGGCTGAAAGGGGGATTTGTTTCATATTTTCTCTCAGTTCATATCTTTCTTTTCCATCTAGACATGTTGCAGAGGGCTTTTTTACATTTTCCTAAAATCCACTATATTCTCAGTGAACACTTGTATGCCCGTTGTTCTGCTGTGAGGGAATGAGAGGGGACCCGTGTAGATCAGTCATACTGGCCAGTCATATTGGAAGACTTGCTTTTCACTATCAACTTGTCCAATTTTTGTTAGTGCCATCTCTCCTGTGGGCTGAATGACGTAGCATTATATGTTAGCATCCTATTGTAGCAGTAGGATCCAGTAGTTGTAGGAGACCAAGGCAGTTGTGCCTCTTGTGAAAACTGTCTGTTCTGTAGTGTTGACTTTTCAAAACTAGAGCTAACCAAATGTGGGGCACTGTCTCAAAATGTGAGACAGGGAAAAGGAATAAAAATGCTGTGCAGTCCCACATAAAGCGGGACATCTGGTCCCCTTAGATAAGGGGACATGTTACATGTTCTAGTGTTCCGGTTTCTTAGGGAGCCTTTGCAGGGGTTTGCAGTCTCCAAACGCTCTTGTTTTAATTCATAGTATTCCAGAAACACCTATGAAGAATGAAGGATGAAGAATGAAGGACTCGCAAAAGAAAGGGAATTTGGGCCATAGACTTTAAACCATGCGTCTTGTATCATTTAGATATTGGCCCATGATTTCTCTGAGGTTAAGTTAAAATAAAAGTAAAGTAAATACAATGAATAGGCATTGTTCCAGTCTCTCAGAAGCTTTAAAAGCTTTGTTCATGCAAGGATTAAAGGTATAACATGTTAAAAATTAAACTTCCTGCCTAAATCACATCTACATAACTGTACACTACCTACAAACTATATCTTGAGTTTTCTTTGAGATGACCCCAGCAGCAGAAATGACATATTGTGTGTTTCTGGAACACAAGTTTACTGACAATGCGAACATTACTTGCCTCAGGTAGGCTGCTCCTGCTGGCAATTTTAATGTTAGCGCCATCTGTTCTTGATAAATGAGTGGTGTTCCACAGACATCTTACAACACTGCTACATGTGATGCCTGCAAATACACAGAAAATCCCCCAAATTCCTATGTGCTCAGGAAAAGATAAAATGTGGGTGAGGGTTTCCTAGAAGTCTGCAACTCGCCTGCAGAAATTTCCACAGATCAGAAAGAAGTAGGTACAGCAGTTTTCACCTAATCTATTCGTCCTTGATCGTTGCACTCCGCTGTTTTTTTTCTGCAAACACGGAATTTCAGTTTATGTCCATGGAGACTCAGCATTCTGTTATGCTTCCAACCTGAATGTTAAATTCATCCTGTCTGTGTTCAGACTGTAATGTTTTCTGCATGGTCTCTAAGCTTACCACCCTAATATGTCAATGATCCAACTAAAAAGTAGAGGGCAGTCAGAGAGCACATACCTCTGGCAAATTTACAAATCCAGTTCTGTTCTGCCTCTGACTGGCTTGGCATGAGGATTATGTTTTTCACATGGCCCCTCACTGAAAGTACTTTGACTGTGAAAAACTTCATCATCAAACCAAGCCAATCAGAGGCAGAGTATGGTCTCTCCATAGTGGGATTCATAATAGAAAAAAAAAATCCTGGATCATCTTCTGGATGAGCCTAATCACCCGTTCCCCTCCCCAGGTCCCACCTTTCCCCAAAATATCATTGAAATCTGTTTTCCTGCTTACTAACACACAAACACGCAAAACTCACAGATCACATATTAATGTGGTATATCACATTAAATGGGACAGGCTTATCAGAATGGGTAAGACAACATTGTGTGTGTATGTGGCCTACCTGTCTGTTTCTGTGCACTCTAGATGTGTTCCTGTGTGTGTTTGTGTGTGTGAAGGATGCCCTAGTGCTCCTAAAGAGGTGATGACGTCACAAATGATTTGCAAATGTCATTTTATCAACATTTTCTGACAGATGAGTTGTGTGAATACTGATGCATGCTGGCTGTGGAGTATGATAATACTGTGGGTCAGCTGGTAATACAGTAGGTTGTGTGTTGGTTGTGTTAAATTGCTCATTAATTCAAACATCAGGGTTTGAACACAGTTAAGAAATACAGGTCTCAACTGCCATAATATCTGAAAATCAATGGACCAATCAGGAAAGATATATTCAGTGACTGTGGGTTTAATTAGTGTATCAACATCAGCTGTGACCTGAATGTGTGAAAAGTATGACTCACACAAAAAAGCTGAATTAATATGAGAAAATTAAATGTTTTATGATCATTTTAAAGTTTGAATGAAGTCATTAACTTGGAATAAAATGTTATTAATTTTCACATGCCGACTAAGATTAAGAACCTTAATGCTGTTGCATTTCAGTTCAAAAAAAGGACCCAAATGCAGACATAGAGACAGGGAAATGTAGTCCACTGATTTAATAACACAAATTCCAAGCTCAAACAGGAAACAGTCAAAAAGGTGATGATATAACTCAAAGTCCATAACCAGAAAAGAAGAACAACAAGAACAAAGAACAAAATAATCCAAACCAGCAAATCCAAAATACAGGCAAAGTTCAAAACCAAGAAAAACGTATGGAGAACAAGAAGGGAGAGCACTTGAAACAAATCTACATGGATAGGACGAACTGGCAACTAAAGAGGGGGAGACACCGACTAAATACAGACTGGTAACGAGAGGAGACGGGGAACAAGTGGCACAGGGAGGAGGTGACAATCATGGACAGGTTAGAATGATCAGACAATCACACACTGGAGGGAAAAATGTTAAAGGGAAAGACACAAGGAGGATACAACCATAGACTAACAACATAACACAGAGAACAAAAACTGGAACAAAAACATAGAAGACTAAAACACAGACAAAGGAACCAAAGGGTCAAATAAATCACAAGAAAATAAGACAGGAAGTGGAGAACTCGAGAACTAAACTTACAAAATAAAACAGGAAAGGACAACCTAAATACAGAACCATGACAAATACAGCATGTCATTATGTCTGATATCTCATTTTGCAATGTTATAAATTGCAGATTTGTGTAATTGTATATAGAGTATACTTTCCTGGATATAAACGTTATTATTATTATTTTTTGACAAATCACAGCGCAGCAAAGTTTGCAGAGTAATAGACAAATAGATATTCATTCACTCGATCAAATCCATCAGTGAAATTGCTCAGATCATACCTTGTTTATTTGCCCCATAATAAGGAGTACTGTGAAAATGTTCAGTTTTGTATCTGAAGGACATTTTTTTCTCTAAAACATAAATAAAACGTCCACTTTCACCTGGCATCCTCTCCAAATTTGGAGATGTCAGCTAAACCGCCAGTGGAAACATCCGACCACAGAGACATGAGGGAGTGGTTTCAACACCACCCCTCCTTCCTGATTTTATTCCTCTAGAGGAGCTACATCATTTCTTTGTAAAACCCTCCAGCATTGTTGAGAAGGACTGCATTTAGTGTCCCGCTGTAAATTAATGAACTACTTTGATAATGTCACATCAGCATCACAATATGTTTGGGTCTGTTTCTTCACACACTCTCTGTTAGCACTGTGCAACTTAACACAGGCGTCTGAAACACTACATGAAAACTCTGTGGTCCACAATTATAGAAAATAATATCCATAAAATCTAAATATTAATTTAAGATTTAATAGGAATACATATTATTTTATACACATGTGTTTTAGTGATGATTGTGCTTGTGGGCGATTATTACAGTGACACAGTCAAGTAATAATACAACACTGTGCCAGTGTGTGTGTGTCTGTGTGTGTGTGTGTGTGTGTGTGTCTGTGTGTGTGTGTGTGTGTGTGTGTGTGTGTGCATGTGTGTGTGTGTGTGTGTGTGTGTGTGTGTGTGCGTGCGTGTGTGTGTGTGTGTAGGTGTGTGTGTGTGTGTGCATGTGTGTGTATGTGTGCATGTGTGTGTGTGTCTGTGTCTGTGTGTGTGTGTGTGTTTTCCAGCGTGTACTGTATGCAGGGTGAGCGGGCGGTTGTGAGAGGAAGGTGGTGGTGTTGGAGGTGAGGTGCTGATATTCAAACAGCTGTCAGCAGTTTGTCTCCACCACACTTACAACAATGAACAAATCTGCTTCAGCTGCTGAACTGCCGTGTCAGAGTAGCGTGTGTGTTTCTGTGCACACGTGTTGGGATGGAATTTTTAAACCATGCTCCAAAAGTGATTCCAAGGTTTCAGTGTATTTAAATATGTTTGATCTTTAAACTGCTGTGTAATACAACAACAACAACACAGTTTCATATTAGAGCTGCTACCGTGTCACAAAAGCCACACCTGAGCTGACAGGATGTGCTAACGTGGGAAAGCTGGACCAAAAGTAAAAGGGGAGTTGTTCCCTGCATGGTGTACAGATTGCACAGGAATTAAATAGAACTGGATGGGCCTTGTTGAGTCCCATACAAGAAAATGTACACAGATGCATTAGGCTGGTGAAAGGATAAAATGGTGGCAACCCTCAGACAAAGTGTTGTCTTTGTTAGGAAGACACACTTGAAGACTTAATGTTACAGAAAGAAAAATCCAAAGAGAACAGATGGATCCAGCAGCCAATCAAGACAAACCATTTATAACACCAAATTACAAAGATTTCTAAAGAGAACTTCCACCACCTCCACTGATCCAGGAGTGGGCCCATCGACACGCAGGCTTCCCAGAAAAAGCCATGATTGGAAGGCAATCGAATGTTTCCTTTGTGAGAAGTAAGACAAAACAGAAAAGCTGAGTCAAGCAATGACCATGCAGCTGAGTGAGAGGATAAATCACTGCAAGCATGCAAAATGTTAGACGTCTTCATGCCAAACAAAGCGCTGGAGATGCTGTGGTTCCAGAGCCAATACATCACCCAGGCTGCCTATTTACACTCAATAACAGGGATCAGGCCCCAAAGAACGCTGAGGGCTTTGAAGATAGCTCTGAGGTACAACAGAAAGAAACACATTCAGTTGTTCAGAATTAGTCACATACAAACACACTGTATACACACTCAGCCAGCTAAAACAAGCCCTGCAGAATGACAATGGATTCTGGAAGGAATAAGGCTGTGTGTGAAATAGACAACACTTCTGCCACCTGCTGTAAGCTGCAGGAGCTCATGAAACAGCTGTACAGCCACAGATGCAGATGTTTTACAGCACTGTGCATATCTGTCAGTGTCAATGGAAGACTTGAATTGGAATACTTTACTTAGAAGTTCGTTTTACTTCATTTTCAGATTTATACCAGTCAAATTAATCATTTGTGCTTATTTGATTATAATTTAAGTTTCATGTGATCTCTACTTGATTTTGAACCTAAAGCTGGATATTCTGTCCTTGTCTGATGAAGCTGGTCATCATGGTTCTAAAGCCATATTTGTTTTGAAATAAGTATTTTTGCACTTAAAAACTCTTTGAATGAACTCGTCATGGAAAAATCATGGAAAGTATTTCCACATAACTAAATGTGACTAACTGACATACTTGGGTTGGTTCAACTTAATCTATTAAGGTTAATTTAACTTAACATGGGGAAAACCAAGGAGCTGGTGGTGGACATCCGGCAGATATTATTATATGTATTAAACCTCTGTGGGTTCATTGAATGGGAAAGAAATATGTGTGAAAAGTAGATGTTACAGGACATTAGTAACACTGACTTGGTGACATCAGACTGTGCAGGCTGCTACAGCTGCTACCAGTCTGTGGTGGCCAGTGTCTTTGCTGTGTTGTGTTGGGGAGGATGCATCGGGAGCTGTGGTGCAAACAAACGGAATAAACTGGTGATGAACCAGCTCTGTGGTGGGGATGAACTGGACAGAGAGTCTTTGACAGAGAGGAGGAGGAGGAGGAGGAGAGAAAAGCTGAACGCCATCATGGACAATCCTCCATCCTCTCTCTGTGGAGCTGAGGCGGCTCAGGAGCCACAGACTCGTTCAGCCACGTGCCTCAAAGCGCCTGGGAGGCTCGTTCATACCATCAGCCACCAGACTTCACAGCACCACAGCACCCAGTAGCTCCCACTCCACCGGATTAAGACTCAACCATACACCACTCTGTTATAAGGCAAATGTTAGAAAAAGAACAGAGTGCACATGTATGTGCAAACAGCACATGCATACATGGTTTCTATATATCAGGACCTGAACATTGCACACTTGTAATATATACATTGCACTTGACACATGCTGACTCTTTAAAAAAAATCCATTTACTATAGATACATTGCACATTACTATCAGAACGTAATTTATAATCTACTTAAAAAGCAATCTATAAGCTATGTTATCTTTTTTATCTTCCAACCACACGTTATTTTTATTTTTCTATTTTATTGTACTTTTATTCAAAGTACCTCATGCTGCTACCTCTTCCCTTGTACTGCTGTGTCACACTGAATGTCCCCCACGGGGTATCAATAAAGGGACATCTTGTCTTATCTTATCTTGGATTTGGTGCAATGGAGTTTATCTAACCCAAATAAGTTTAAGTTGGCCCAACAGAATTGCTTAGTGTTGAAAGTGAGCCATTTAATCAGCAAACACAATGTGAGCAGTCAGAAATTTACGTTTCAATACAGCCTGCATAAAGCGCGAAAACAAAACAAGACAAACAGTTGCAGCAATAAAGTTCCCAAAATGGGAATATATGCACATATATATACATATAGATAAATATGTATATGTATATATATATATATATATGATATATATGATCATATATATTGATGAAGATCAATTTGTTAGCATGTTAGCATGCCTCACAGAGCTCCAAGCCTGGCTGTAGACTCTTAGTTTTATTGTGCTGTCAATCCAACCGTTATTATGGGCTCATGTTCATTTTTAAAATGGTGGTGTGGTGTGAACCAGGCTGACATGCTGTGTCTCTGTTTAAGTATTCATTTCCATATGAATGTATTGTTCCTGCATTAAGCACAGATTGTCCCCAAACAAAGAGCATTGACCACAGGTCCAGAGTCACCACTGAGGGTCTTTAAGTTCTAAATTGGTCTGGCAATTTTCCCTTTTGCACGTTGAGTGATAATAGTGAGGTCAGCCAAATCGTAAGGGGAGAATAGAGACATTACAATCTGTTTTACTGTCCCGCTCCCATCAGCAGCTTCTACCATTTCAGTGAGACAGAGAATAGAGAGAGTCAGAGAGAGAGAGAGAGACAAAGAGGAAGGGGTGGTCTACCCGACACAATAAAACAATCTGCTCATCAAAATTAATTGTTTGGTAAAATGTTGAAAGTTTAGGAGGATTTAAATTTGGATAGTTTCCAGTTTGTCTTTCTGCTCCCCCAATCGATTATTATGACTTAAAACTGCAAAGAGCTGGGGTGTGTCACTTTAACTAATCCTCCTCTCTCTCTGTGTGTGTGTGTGTGTGTGTGTGTGTGTGTGTGTGTGTGTGTGTGTGTGTGTGTGTGTGTGTGTGTGTGTGTGTGTGTCTGTGTGTGTGTGTGTGTGTGTGTGTGTGTGTGTGTGTGTGTGTGTCTGTGTGTGTGTGTGTGTGTGTGTGTGTGTGTGTGTGTGTGTGTCTGTGTGTGTGTGTGTGTGTGTGTGTGTGTGTGTGTGTGTGTGTGTGTGTGTGTGTGTGTGTGAGCTGCAGGCTGTCAGGATATGTAAATAAATTAGCTATGTGTGTACCTTAATTAATGGTCTCAGAGGCAAATCACAGCCTCTTTAATGCATTTCACTTAGTATAGCTTACAAGTTCATTTCATAAAACTTGGCAGCTTTTTTTAGACACTTATTCTTGGTGCAGATTTATCACTCTCTCTGCTCCCTTTCATGCCTTCCTCTTCCCCTATTTCATTCACCGATGCATCCTTTTCCCTGGATCTGCAGCTCTGCAAGAAATCTGGAAGAATTACTCATTATGAGGATTTTTTTATGGCAGAAATTAACGAAGATTTTCACCCAGAAGCATAGGCCACAGACTTTGCTTCTATCCCCTGAGGACAGAGGTGGACTCAGGCTGTCTGAGGGGCAGGGGGTGAAAAAGGCACCACATGTATCCGGTGGGGCACTAGCATGCAGAAAGTCGAAGGTATTTATAATGAAACAGTTACAAATCGTGGTCAAGATTACATTTTTTTTTAAATTTGTGACTCAGATGTTGTAACAACCACACTTCTGTAAGAAAAACAGGAACTATTAACTATTTAACCATTTCAAGGCACACTAATTTTCTAGCATGTTAAGCAACCTATATGGTACTGCATCCCATTATGTAGAGCACTTCATCAACTGAAGGACACTCACGATTGCACTTTACATTTACCCTTGAGTGCAGTTGATCATGTCTTGTCCTTGTCCACTATATTTTGTTTGTCCACAGGAGGGTCACCCTAGAGAGCACTACATCATGTTTAATCATATCATATTATCTTCATGGTACACTGTCAAAATATAAACTCAACTGACTCCATACAGTGTTTCTTTTCATCTGTTAACAAATAAAAGTGTCAGATGCCAGTGAAAGTGAGCATGTGTCCACTAAGTCAGTTACCACAGTGAACTGTAGTGAGGTCAAAACCCGAGTGACAATGATGAGCATGAAGATGTGTCTGTTAGCAGGATTCCTTTTTCTGGACAGGAAGGGTAATAGGGTGTGGCCTAAGGAACAATCCATTAGATTTTGGTGGTGATCTGGGTTTTGTGCTGTGCACTTGTGACATCACTTTCCATTATTAAGCCCAGATCGGTCATAAGTGCTTCCATCATGTCGACATAGGTTCTTCCTCTCCTTGGCCTTATCCACCTCCAACCCCTGCGTCAAACTAACATGACCAGGAGCCTGATTTATAAAACTGTGCATATTCTGTTTCTCCTCTCTCCAGTCATCATGGCCGACAGGGCAACACATTAGAAAGAGTCCACTCCATCCTGGTGCGCCTCAGCCCAACAGCAGCTGAGTCCTCACAGGGATGCAAAGGGACACAGTCGACTCAATCAACAAATTTGCACACTGGTGCATGTCACCAGCCTGTGGTTCAGATGCCTGGGATAGGGGTCAGGTTCGGGGCCAACATGACCAAAAGTATCAGGGGATAAAGCCACATTTCTTGGCTGTAGTGCAGCACACACCCTCACAAGTCTGCACACCTTTTCACGCTTAAACTTAACTTAAACTTACTTTGCCCTTTAAACAGCAGTAAGAAAACTGCCCCACTGACTTTAGTCAAGGTTTTTGTTTTTGTTCTGCTGCCTTAAGATAGCAGTGCAGCAGCAAAACAGACACTCCCATGAGCGCAGAGATACAAGTACATTTGTTACTGAACAACGTGAAAATAAGAATTGGGTTGATCACAATTTTGTGCCAGGCCCGAGATAGATCCCTTAATCTGATATGTATCAGCAAAATAACTACCAGCTGAAATAGACACCATTTTACCAGTAAAACAACAAAATGAGTGGGGAAAATAAATGTTCTTGTTCCTGTACATACACACCCGTTTTTCTCCCTAGAACATCTGCTCATCTTTCCATTTTCTTACTGATCTGCTTCGTTTCCTTCCTCCACCACTATGCTACTTCCCCTCCCGCCTCAGAAACCACAGCAGATCCTGAAGGTCAGCAGCTAGAGACTGATCTCTCATTCTGCTGAGTCCTCCAAACGCTGGTGCAGAGTGGCGCTGTGCTGCGACCTGGCCGGCCACTGACATCCATAAACCAAACTGGGAATGACAGGTGTCACTGGGTCCCCCTGCCTTCTGTCTTCAACGACTTTTCCTTCTCTGTCTTCCTATCTTTTTTTCTTACCATGCCCCCACCCTCCCTATTATCTGTTGATTTATACGTGTTTCAAGGTCGCCGCTAACATGGACCAAACTAGGCCCAGGGGGTTGGTCTTTCAGGATACCTGCCAGAAAGCTATGAACACTGCTGTAGCAGTCATCAGAGCTCCTTCTGCCAGTGAAGGGGTGCCACTGAGTCTACTCAACACCCTTCCTCTATGGTTCATGAACTACATCAACAACCTAACAGTGCTTGACAAGCTACTTGGAAAGTGTACTGAGTTAAGCTACCAGTTACTACATGAAACCAACGTGACATACTCAGGATCCCCCCAGTGGGTGCATTTCATAAAAGCCTGTTACTGAAGTGATAATGACTGAGGGACACACAGCTACAGTATGATCCCAAGTGTCTGGGTCCTCCTGCAGAAAGTAACGTAGTAGTTATCATGAAAAAAAAACAACTCTGTAGTCAACATAAAATACATGGATGAAATACTCATTTACTGGCATAAGGTATGTTTTTCATATTGTAGGAAATTAACATAAAGTTTTAAGACTTGGTGATATGGAATTAATAGGTTGTGTCTGTTAATTGCAATTCTTATAGATTGCATATCTGAGAAAAAAGAAAATTTTCAAAATCTAAATAAAAAAAGAAATAAATACAATACCCTTCACTTTCGTGTGTCCAGTCTTACTGTACTGTAAATAAAATGTTTAAAATTCCTAATATATCAAAAGGCACCTGTCCAGTACATGTGAGATGCATAAAGTTTTATTACAAAATATTGAACAGTTTTTGAGTTATGCTCCCACGGCTCTCTGCAAGCTGACATCTGCAGTAATGTGACTGGTCAGTGCTTCTGGTTTGTCCCTTTAATTGCAGACTTACCTATGAGGAAGACATGAGCATCATTACCTGACATGACTCTCAGCTGAGCACATACCTTCACCAATATGCAACAATCCAGCATGTCTGTCTAGACATCTTCACAATGTTCTGTGGAAATCAGGTCAGTAGTTTTTGCACAATAAGAGAAAAAGTTGAAAAACTTCCCATTTTAAAAAAACAGTCCTGGATCAGCCCTTTTTATTGGATCTGTTCCAAAATTTAAAGGGTTCTTTCTGGGCCCATGCACCATCGTTCCACCAAGTTTCACAGAAATCCATTTGGTAGTTTTTGTATAATCCTGCGGCCAAACACACCTGATAATAACTCAAAACCTTAGTTGTTGCATTAATCAACGCATTGTTCCTGCATTAAGTCAGGCTGAGATTAATACATGTACATTACTGATAGATGAATGAAGTCATGATAATCCACTTACCATAAAGTGTTACAGAATGAATTAAAAGGTAAAGAAAAACAACCTGTGCACATAAAAGCAGGTTGATTCTTGTCATAACATTTAATTTTTATAGCACATTGCAAACAACGGAGGAATTCAATGTGTTTTACAGTAGAACATAGAAAATGTTATACAACACGTAACATTTCTGTCACCCATACAAAGTACACACATAAATAAAATCATGTTTTTTTATAACCTCTGTCCTATTTCTAGAACAACATTTACTCATGTCAGGTTTCCATGTTTATGATCGATGCCTTGTTTCCCTGTGGCTCCAGGAATGCGGCCTGTGGATTTCCTCTGTCTGGTATTCACAAGTGCTTTTTTGACCATATATCCATTTTCCTCCTATACCCTTCAGTTCCACCATACCTGTCATTGCAATACTCTATCAATGCCCATTATCCATCCTAATGTGGCAGATACCTGCTCCCTATGGAGAGAGAGAGAGAGAGAGAGCTGGAAATATGTTCCAGAACGTAGCCTCCAGGACTGGATTCTCAGAAGGCCCAAAGAGATTTCACTGGGAATTGCAGAAGAAGAAATGTGGGTCATTTGAGGGTGGACAGTATGCAAAGTTAGAATGTTCTGCATTCAAATGTGACCATTGTTGCAGCCTTTATATCATGGCATGATTGTCAAAATTAATTTACTGTATACGTCTACTGCTGTCTGCAGTGGCACTGTTTGCAAAATATGACTTGTAATTAGTGCCCCAAGTTTGATGAAGCAACTCTTCGGGTGCTCTAGGCTCTTAAGATGCTTTCATACCCAACTTACTTGGTTTGGGTCACATTAATTCTGGTTAATTTGCTAGTTTGCTTTGTAAAAGCTGTTACACAAACCCTGGTGTGGGTCAAACAACTTAAAGACCACCTAAGTTTGGTTCATCTGTGGTGTGAAAGCAAAGCAGATCAACCACAAACTATGGGATTTATTTAAAATTGATTTCTAAATACAGTCACATTAAAACAAACAAAGAACATAAAATAATATATTTTTAAAAAAACATAACAGCATCTAAATCAAGAATCACAGCCATGCAACATTATGAACTTACATTACAGGACTGGAGTAGCTCAAAAACAGAGGTCTACTGTATTGTGTCAGGTGACTAGTTTTCAGCAAGGATCACAAAGATGATAAATTCATAGAACAAGGACATAGAGATGTTCATACAATTACACACACCTGTAAATATTAAGTATGAAGCTTCATACCATAAGTGAAATGTGACTGGCTGCCAGATTTTAGCCCAACAGATGCAGTTTTCTGTTAGAAACTGATAATGTTAGCTGAAGCTATTGCATCTGCTGTTTTCTATGACATCGTCTGCTCTCACACAAGCGGTCAAACTTCTAGCTTTTATTTACTTATACCGTGCTATTACTGTTATCAGGGTAAGGAAAAAAATCATTCACTTCTTCTTTAATTGTAATTCCTGGAACAATTTTACTTCATGTATAAATAACTAGCAGTTTGTTCTGTGTGTTCAATGCAAGAATATAATGGGAATGAGCATTGATGCCCTCGGGGGAAGTTAGCAACCACTAATCTCAACCACTATGATATACAGAAGATACATTCTACTTCATGTGCTCAACATAAATCAACATGTGCTCATACTTGCAGACATTTCCTATGCTCTGAAGGAACCATGGATTCTGACTTCACATTGCAAACTCACCTCTGCGGCAGTGAGGTTTGTTCAGAGCTCAGTGGGAGCGGTTCAGGGTGAGATAGTTCATTGTAACAGGTGTTTTGCGTTGCACTGATCACTCTCTCTCCCTTATATTGCAGTAGTGCTGGACCTGAGGGGGGTCTGCTCGGTACTGGAGATGTGAGGAATGCTTCTGAATGACTGTTTGCTGAAAAACTTGAATTTGAGTTTGTGTTTATTGCATATGTTAAAAGAAAGACTGTTCTCTGCAAGCATCCTCGGCATGATCACTGAGAGAACCAGCAGCTGTAGCAAGAAAGTACTGCTACCTTGTGTTTGAAATCACATTTTAAAACACAGCACTGCCACCTAAACAAATGGTTAAGTGTGCAATTAGCAGAATGTTCACACTGAAATATACTCAAGCAATACACGTTCACTGCATCACATGACTGTATTGATCACAACACTGCAGATCTCCTTAATCTTCCCTCTATTCATTCATTTTCTGTAACCTCTTATCCTGTGTAGGGGCTGGAGCCTATCCCAGCTGATTTTGGGGAAGGAGGTGGGGTTACACCCTGGACAAGTCTCCAGTTCATCACAGGACCACATAGAAAGACAAACAACCATTCATACTCACATTCACACCTGCGGTCAATTTAGAGTCACCAGTTCACCTCTGCTGCATATTTTTGGTGGTGGGAGGAAGCCGGAGAACCCGGAGAGAACCCATGCAGACACGGGGAGAACATGGAGACTCCACACAGAAAAGTTCCAGGTCAGCTCTACCCACTGCACCACAGTGCCACCACCCTTCTATTCATTCCATTCTATTCTATTATACGGAGCCCCCCCTAGTGTCAATTGAGAAAAAAAAATCCATCTGTAAATCTGTACCCACGTTTTAGCAATCCGTACCCACGGTTTCCACGTAGTCTATGTTGCATTCATAACACATTCAATCCACCCTTTAATCTATATAAATTGGATTTACCTGGCGGATTTGGTCGCCCTGGACAAGCTTCATGCCCAGAACTCTGTTCTGCACAAAAACGTGGTTTGAACGCAACATAGACTACGTGGAACGCACACTATTGGAGGGCACGGGTTCATAATACATGCGCACAGTTTAGCAATCCATGCGCAGGGATTATGAACCCGTGCCCTCCAGTAGTGTGCGTTCCACGTTGCTAAACCGTGGGTACAGATTTACAGATGGATTTTTTTTTTCCAACTGACACTAGGGGGGCTCTGTACTATTAATACATCAATATCCAAGAAAACTGTTTACATTACTCCTTCCATTCATTGTAAGATTTCCCAGTTTTATTGTGAGACAAATAAAAGAATGTTGAGGGTCATTCTTTGTGGCTCACATTTGATTCAAGAACAAAGCAAAAAGTAACCATTAAGATCATAGATGACCGGGAGGGTTGAGGAGAATGTGTCATAATCCATACTCATACTAGATCTTTTAGTGGTAGAACAGCTCCACACTGAGCCCCACCTCCTCCCTTACACAGACAGCTGCAGGTCTGCTCCTCCACAGAGACCAGTCTCCACATATCTGGTCCACAGGAACCACAGCTCACTTTTCTCTTCTCTGCTCCACAACGGTGACATTCTTCCATCGGCTCACATCGGTCTTGGATTGTAAATTCCAAAAATCTTCATGTGAATGGCTTAAAGAATTTTGTTGATACACAATTTGCAAGTTCTACAGCTGGTGACTGTTGCTGCTTTTCTGGGTCAGGTCTTCTTCGATCACATCGCTGGTTCTTTGGTTTGTAAAAGTTATTAAGAGATGTTTTTGGAGGCTTTTTACCTCCTGCCAAGGCGGTTATGTGATTGGTTTGGTTTGTTTTGTGTCTGTTTGTCTGTTAGCAGGATTACCCAAAAACAAATGGACAGATTTGCATGAAATTTTCACAGAAGATGGACCCGAGCATATCCTAGATAGATTAAAACTGTATTATTATTAAACTCTGGTGATGATCCGGATGATTGTTGGGCCTTGGCGGATGTTTCTCTTGTTTCATGTGTCACAGTCCTGTTATGTTATGTTGTTTACTTTTTATATGGATGTCTTGACAGTTTTTTTCTCAGTAAAGTTCAGAAAATAACTAGTACAATAGCCAATGACTAGTACAAATTAAAGCTTTAAATACTACAGGATATACTGAACTGTTGTATAGCCTATGTGTACACACACACACACACACACACACACAGACACACACACACACACACACACACACACACACACAGACACACACACACACACACACAGACACACACACACACACACACACACACACACACACACACACACAGACACACACACACACACAGACACACACACAAAGTAAAATAGGTGGTAAGAAAACGCCCTGTGATCACAAACAGAAATAGGACACTCTTTAAGTCAGTCAATAAATAAATGAATAAATAAAAAACAAAGCAAGTTCCCTTGACTGTTTTGGTTGCTAACTCACTGTTCATGCATTTTTTTCCCTCAGGTAAGTGTTGTGTTAACTGATGTTTATTAATCCAAGTCTATAAAGAACTTGTTCTGTAAATAGTGCTCTTACTTGTGATCAAAAACTTAAATAGTTTTCTAATACAAAATAAATATGAGTTATATAAATATAACTCCTGATCAACTCATATGAATTTCAGGCCAAACATAACAATGCCCCGTTCCTTCTGATTACGAGTATGGATACAGATATTTTATTAAACAGAAACAGTTACAGATACTGTTTACTTGTCATCCCTAAAGGATGGAGCAACGTCAGGAGCTGCTGTGGAGAAGCAGAAGAGGAGGCTGCTGTGTAAAACACACATCAGCACATATATATTTCATAATGTGTAGACCTGCCTCTGATCTTGGATATAGTCTATATTTATTTGTTAGAGCCTAAATACATAAATATGTAAATGTAATTTAATGTAATTATATTGTTTGGTGCATGTATGGTTGAATTATTTGAGGATTGTTTATGTTGTCACATTTTTAATTGAATGTCAGCATTGTGTATCGGTCTGGAGGTATGACTTTTATTTACGACCAGTAAAAATGTTGTATTTGAAAGGCTAAAAACCAACAAATATGGACAGAAGCAGAATATGTCATTACATAAAAATGCTCTGAATCTTTTATTCAATACATTTTGACTTTAGGACTTTGTTGAAACAATACAGTCACCACTGAAATCTAATCCTATATTAGGCCTATTATTTTCACCACTCACATATCTAATAAGGTATAAAGCTAAACAACTACACTAAAACAAATTAATTGTGCCACTCATGATATTGAAATGACCGTTGAGCCAATCTGGTGGCTATAAATAGTGATCATGTTCACTCGTACTCAGCATCTCCATCTTTCCCTCACTGATAGTCCAACAAAGGTTCCTTAACAACGTCAGCATATTCATGAGCTATTTAGCATTGACCATTTATGGAGGATTGTGGGACGACACTGGGAGGAGTAGTGGGACGACACTGTGGGACGACACTGGGAGGAGTAGTGGGACGACACTGGGAGGAGTAGTGGGACGACACTGGGGGGAGTAGTGGGACGACACTGGGAGGAGTAGTGGGACGACACTGGGGGGAGTAGTGGGACGACACTGTGGGACGACACTGGGGGGAGTAGTGGGACGACACTGGGAGGTTGGTATTTATAAAGAGAAGACTGTGTTCAGGTCTGGGCTGCATGGTTTTATAGATCTGAATATTTTCTTGCGTAAGAACATTCTGAGGTCTGTGAGTACGGAATGTTTTAGGATGGAATCTATGCTGAGTTTTATAAATGAGGGCCCTGTTTTGTTGCTTGCATGCTTCCACTGTGCCTTGTTACAGCACTAGAGACTGACTGCCAGTGGTATGGTGCTGGTGGGCCAGTTGGCAGCGTTTGTGCTCAGTGTGGTAAAATCTCACTAAAGTGCAGACTGTTCTACTTTCTTTAGATGAAAGGGTGATATGTTTGTTCATTGGTGGCCTTATATTTTTTTTGATTGAACCTCTTCTTCTGCTTCTGTTGCTGACTGGCCTTTGAAGATTGTTTATGTTCTCGTTTAGTCGAAACGTGATGTTAATTTATAAATATACTATTTATTTTTTTTATTGGAAGTCTGTCTCTGCTTCCCTGTTTTCTGAAATCGTGGTATAAAAACTGAAAGTGTGACTCATGGACCTGTCAGGGACATAAAATGCTTTATTTGCTTTGTTTAAAATGTACCAATGTCTACATGTTACATAAATAAATAAACAAATGCGTAATGGCCAGTTCCAACCAGTGCAGAGAATATGAAGACATTTGCTTTAAAACCCAAAGGGTCCTACAAGTGTAGCCATGGTAACCACTTCACAAATCTAATACAGACTAAGACATTTGTGGATTTTACATCCCAGAAGGAGTACACTATTAATTGCCTTGGGCCCCATTGAAACTATCTAAAGCACACAGTCTAAATTGCGACGCAAAAGCATTTAGAGCACCGTCTGGGCTATTAAAGCTATCAGAGTGTCATCTTCCATGTGCCTTTAAAAGAAAGGTGCACCTGCACCTGGTGCATTTCTATTTAAACAGTGGCACTTGTCTCCCTTAGGGACAGGTGGACCTTCCATTTAACAGTAATCGATATTTAAGTGAGGAGGAAGTGGAGGGCTGCTGCACATGGCCATGTAATACGTCCAGTGATGCATGCACATTGCTGTCTGCAGATCAGGACGTAATGCTGTGTTCACACCGAAAGCGAATTTTCACATCACTCTACTCGCTCTATTCGTGTCGCTCTGTTTGCCCTTTTTTCTGACTGAGATCTCCGATGCTTCAGGTCCACTCATCTCCCCATCCTGTCAGCCATGTCCTGGTATCCCACTCAGCCCTGCCTTGAAGATTCTGCCACTGAAAGACATTTTTAGTTTTTGTTCTGCCTGCCCGCTCCAAAGATCTGGTTTTTGTGTTAAATCTTTTTGTAATAAGTTGAACCACACCTTTTACTCCTCGTCTTAGTCTGAGTTCTGTTTCTTGGGTCCTAGTTTTTGGTTAATTATAACAGCCGCTTTGCAACAGGCTGAAGCTACAAACCCTGGTTTGATGTCTATGGACTAAAATGTGCAAGTTGTGAAAAACAATTCAGGCCAGCAAAACACAAAAATGCCATTCATACAGATAATTTACTCCATGATTACCTTTACCTGCTAAACAGTAACACGTCCACATTACGGTCTTTTGTCATTGACTACGTCATTTTCCTCACAAAGGGTGACAGACAGAGAAAACTTGACTGGGGAAGCCTTTTGGTTCAGTAAATTATTGGCCTCTTCACACCAGGTCAAAATTAGAACGTAGACTTACTGCTGTATTATAAACACTTAATTGTTTAAGAAAGGCTACTGTGTATGGGAACTGACAAAAACATAACACTAAAAGAAAAAAGTTAGGAGCACCAGTGTCAAGGTTCATCTGGAGCCCTGCTCCAAAATTACATCTAATAGACAATGACGTATCTGAAATACTTTTCTTACATCTTATGTTTTAAAAATTAAGAGTTCTTTACCTTGATATTGACTCTTCATTGAACAGATTTAAAAGGACTTTAATATGCCAATTAAAGCGACTCAACTCAGAGTCAGCATGTTATGGACACCAGGAGATGAGAGTCCTTCACAAAGAAAGGCCGTTATAAATACAGTGTGTGAATGTTTGGTTTATTTGTTTCCTAACAAAGGACCACTCTAATTTAATAAGTGATGTGGTTTGCTGTACTGATATATCTTTAAACCCAGACACAAGCATCAGCAATATCTGGAGGGATTTATGATGGAGAGAAGACAGACTTCGAGAAGTGAGTTCTGGTGTCTCCGTCTGAGGGAGGAGCTGATGGCAGTATGAGTGCTAACATCTAGAGGGGTGAGGGGAAGATGGGAAGGAAGGAGTGGAAAAACACTTAGAGAGATTAAACACAGTCGGATGAATGAGGAGTCTGTTTTTATGTGCATGTGTCTGCAAATGTGCTGCTGTATGTGCGTCGTAGAGACAGGATTTTGGATCAGTGTCAGGTCCTGCCTGGCAATCCATTATGGATTAGTGATGGGTCGGCCCTGTTTTTATTATGTATAGAATCTATCATTAATGGACATCTAGAGGACTTCATAGGTATTCAATAAGAAAGACATCACTCCACTGTCAGCACTAACAGTGTTTGCCTCAGTGGTGCTTAGCATCTTAGAACCAGGAAATGGTGTAAAACTACTATTATTAGGACAAAGAATGATACTGGGCCTGAGTTATTCATTATTACATGGTGACATCAGTGGAAACGCACATCGATCTACCACGGTAGGTGGAATTAACAGGTCAGTTTGTGTTATATATACATATGACTGGATCACTTTCAATCCACAGGGGAGAGGCTACATCAACAGTTAAATGAAAACGCAAGAGAAGGAAGTCAAGACGCTAATTTAATAACGACTATGAAGGTCTTTTTACCATCAAAACTCATATTACTTTGCCCGTTCGAGTGTCGTGAGGCCACTATGGAGGAAAATTGAGGGTCATGTGGACCATGCCACTGTGGGCCACATCACTGTTGGTACACCCAGCCCAAACTGTCCACATTACTGTATGTGTCGCGTATCACATACTGGGCATATTGTGTGCTCTATGAGCACACTTTGGTCATAATGTGTGCACAATCACTGGGGACACTGGGCACATGTTGAAGATACTGGAGTCAAGGAATAAACCCGGCGAAGATACATTTATATGTGGATGACACAATCGTCTATACAGTGGCCGCCTGTTTGAATCAAGCCATAGTGCTTTTGCAGAATGCTTTTAAAACTCTACAGCTTTCACTGTTAAAACTAAAACTGGTCTAGTACTTTTTCATACTCTGCACCTTCAACCTGGAATACATTACAGCAGGATCTGAAACTGTCCAGCTTGATCCCACTCAGGGATTTTAAACTTGTTTTAAGGACACTGGAAAAAGCTATGGAAATTTGTTCCTGTCTTTAGTATTTTTACTAATTATAATCTTCCAACTGCTTCCATTTTGCACTTTTAAATTGTTGAATGTATTGATTAATCTGTCTGTCACTAATTATTGTTTTATGTGTGTGAAACAGGTCTCTCTTGAAAATGACACCTCGTGTCTAAATGGGATTACCTGTATAAATAAAGGTTAAATAAAAAAAAACTATAAAAAAACTGGTCTTACATGCAAAAAAGACCAAATATATGATTTTCACATATTCTCATTCTAGAGCAGTTGATTCCACTATTTTGATATTGGAAGGTTCATATGTAGAGAGAGTTTTTTCCTACAAATATTTAGGCATATGGCTTGATGAACAGTTGGCTTTTAATATTCATATTAAGAACCTACTGAACAAGTTTAAACCTAAATTTTCTTTCTTTTGAAAAAAATGCTTTTTGTTCAAAGCCAGAAAGAAAATTGTGCAAAGATCATTTATATCTGTATTAATTATGTTGATTTGATTTACATGCATGCAAATTCATGTAAATCAATTCTTAAGAAACTGGATTCTATACATCACGCTGCATTACTGCAGGCTCACACATGCATCCTGTGTGGATCTTTGGGCTGGTCCTCTCTATACCAGAGACAGAGAAATTCATATGTTGCTTTTTATTATCAAGGCATTGATCGGTAAACTACCTACTTAATCTCAAACCTTCTTTCCTACTACTCCAGCAACTACAGCACCAGATCCACTAATGGCACTCTTTTAAACGTCCATAGGGTGCACACAGAACTTCGTAAAACTGCTTTCTCCTTTCATGCTCCCAGGGTATGGAATGAGCTGCAAAACACAGTTTTCTTCGAAGCGCTCCCCTCTCTGAATACCTTTAAAGGTCTTTTACATCCTGCCCTGCAGGAAACGTGTCGCTGTCTTACATAACCTTAGCCTGTGACGGACAGTGTTATGGATATTTCTGGTATGGTTTGTCTTTTCAGTTATGCTGCCATTTTGACCAGGACTCCCTGGAAGAAGAGATCCTGTATCTCAATGGGACCTTCCTGGCTAAAGAAAGGATTAAATAAAATGAAATAAGATTGAATAAATAATAAATACTGGGCGTACTGTGTGGACACTGCAGACAACCTGTATCCATTAGAAAACTGTGTGCACACTGGGTGCTCTGTGAGCAAAGTGGGATCATACTGTGGGGACACTGGGAATACTGTGGGCATTGATTACATGTAGACTCATTCCGTTCTGGACAAAAGAGGTTGACTGATTAATCAGCACCCATAAGACATTTTCCAAAGTATTTTAATCGGCAGACCTTTGCTCCTGCTGGCTGACTCCTGCACAGCCTTCACCAGTCACACAGACGTCCATAACATTTTTGAATGGATTCTCCATACAAAACGTCAAGGCAATGTCCTTGTGTACCTGAAATTATTTATACTTAAAGTTGACTTAATATCAGAAAGCTTCATTCGTGACCGTTCAGCATGATGAGGTTGTTGGTTATACTATGACATTATTAATGCATTGTACTGAAGACATGTACTTATTCGTACATTGAAAGTTAACTCTGGGCAGTAGGAGCACAGTTTATTGTTCACCTTTACAGTTGTGGTGCTGATGTTTTTCACATTTTAAATTTATGTACTGCGGTTTTGAGGTGACAGTTCGGTACACTTTCGGTACAGTGGAAACAAGGAACAGAAACATTTAATTTTTTTTTTTAATTCAACACTGGTTAATTGAACAGACTGTGTCTTCAACTAAAAAAAGTAAACTTTACAAAGGTGAATCAAAATGAACATTCTCTCAAATAAATAAAAATAAATATCCATTTGGGTGCAACATGTAAAACATTAACTCTATTTAAACTGTACTGTTATTGTATTCAAATTAGCAGCTTTCAGCTTTACATTAGGACTGTGCAACACAAATACTCTCACAAATACAAATAAATCAAATAAGGTGCAGCATGTAGAAAAATACCTGTACTTGTACTGTACTTAGGACTGTGCAACATAAATATTCTCTAAAATTAAATAAAAAATACTGTCAGGTAACTCTCAGTAGCCCTAGATGTCCACCCATCCGTCGTCCTTGGATAAGCTGTGGACAGCTGTAGCTGCTGTCTGTTCATAAAGGGCTGCTATGACCTGCTGGCTGAAATGAGGAGAGGGAACATAACGCGGCTCGATGACTTTCAGCATGAGTTTGAAGCCTGCGTTCTCAACAACAGAGAACAGTTGGATATCCGCTGCAATAAAAACATAAAACATCTATGGCGCTTGTTATTGCTTTGGCACGGTCTGAATTATTAGCAAGCAGCAGCTTAAATGGCTTGGGGAGCTGGGTTTACAGTGTACTCGAACAACAAACTCGTTGTTTCCTTGTCCCACTAGTGTGTGTGTGTGTGTGTGTGTGTGTGTGTGTGTGTGTGTGTGTGTGTGTGTGTGTGTGTGTGTGTATATATATATATACTGTATATATATATTAGGATTTTAATATACATGGCTGTAATGTAACTTTAGATACTTAAAAACAGTCCAACAACAAACAGAATTAATTTTTAAACTTTATTGATTTAATGTCCAAAAGATAATAAGAGAACATTTGTGTAGCTCCAGGTTAGTCTTAAGGCTCAAACAGGGATTGTTGCAAAGGGCTCTTTGAGGGTTAAGACTGTCGATCTGGTTAATCCTGACTGATATGAGTCTTTATTCCTGACTGTAGATCTAGAACCATCTCCTGTACCACTTCTTCTTCTTCTTCTTCTTTTGCTGGTTCTGACTCTCGAGATCTTTCAGCTTGGACACCATGGCCTTCTCCTTCGCCTCCCACTCCTGCTCGTTTTGCAGCAGAGTCTTCTTGAGAGCCTCTGTCTCCTGAAGGAGAGACGACTTCTCCTCCTGCCAATGGATCCGACTGCTGTCCAACTGATGCTCAGCTTCCTTAAGAGCAGCCTTCAGGGTGTTCAACTTCTTTTCCTGCTGCTCAAGCTGAGCCTCATAGGAAGCTCTAGATTTCTCTGTCTCATTCAGCTGGGATACCAAGAAACTCTCCTTCTCATCCAACTCTTGCTCCTTCTTAAGCAGAGTCTTTCTAAGAGATTCTGTCTCCTGAAGGAGAGATGACTTATCCTCCTCCCTTGGGATCTGATTGCTCGCTGACTGATGCTCAACTTCCTTAAGAGCAGCCTTCAAGGTGTTAAACTCCCTTTTCTGCTGCTCAAGCTGAGCCTCATACAAAGATCTGGATCGTTCCGTCTCTTCTAACAGGGAGGTTTTCTCCTGCTGGAGGTGGAGGCACAGATCTTCAGACTTGTTCCAGGCAGCTTGCAGTTTTGCAGTCTCTGCAAGGGATTCATCCAGCTGGGCTTGATGGGAGGCCTGCGTTCTTTCCACAGCCTTCATAGTATCTTCCCTTTCTTCCCGAGGAGCATTGTCCATCTTGGTCAGTTCCATTTGGAGCTTCTTGAGTTCAGATCTCTCCTGCTGGAGATCCTGCTCCAGGTGTTCCTTCACTTTAGACATCCACCGCAGTTCGTCTTCAATGTAAAGCCAGTGGCCAGTCTGCTTCTTATGGTCGGTGTGAAGCTTCAACATCCCCTTTTTGAATTTTGCCAGCTCTGAATACAGAAACGTGACTTCCTCTGAGGAGTTTCCCTGTATGGCCTCAGCAGGCCATTCTTGATGGGAAGCCCCCTGCTTCAGATCCTGCCTCAGCTGTTCCTTCTCTGTACACACCCACTGCAGTTGGTTTTGAAGGTTATTGCAGTAGTGAATCTGCTGCTTAAGGTTGCCCTGAAGCGTCACAACCATCTCACTGAGTCCTGCCACCTGTGAATGCAGATAGTTGACTTCATCTGAGGAGTTTTCCTGTTCGGCCTGAGCCAGCTGGGCTTTGAGACCACAGTTCTCCTCCTGCATCAGCTTTTTTTCTTCGCTCCCCGGGTGACCTTGGGGTGACCTCAGTGACTTGTCCCTCAGTTCACACTTGAGATGTTCCTCCATGTTACTGGAGTTGTTCCGTATGACTTTGTTATTAGTCGTCTGTTTGATGTTTGTGTTTCTGCTGTGTACTTGTTCCATGTCTCTTGCTGTAAATTCTAGTTTCAAAATGAAAGTGGTTGCTGAACCAAACCTGGGTCTGTTTTATATCAGCCTGACATTCTTGGAAGGTCCTTAACATGGTCCCACATTTCTTTGATGTGACACCACAACCATTCTACTGCCACCTTTGATGTTTACTTTTTGTTTTTAGGATACCATTTTGTACCTGATGAACAGCCACCAATGAAGTTCTCCAGTCTGCTGATTATGATATTATGATCTACTGTATCAAAGGCAGAGCTGAGATCAAGGTAGAATTAAAGATGCAAGCAGCGTTGAACGGGCCCTCGCACACCGGCGCCTGACGGGGCGTGTGTCCGTCAGGGCGTGTGCCCGTTGGGCCTTGCGTCATTGTTGGCCTCACGACTGCACACCTGGATAAATGCAAGGCTCTATATTTGCATGCAGTTTGGACACTGACGGACGGATTGTGATGTACCTTATTTTGTCCACTATGTGGCACTAGACACCACCTAATAATTTTGACTCATCTTTGATTATCTCATGTGAAGGCCACACCATGAAAATGTAATCAAAATCAAACAAAAATTGTCACGAGACATTTTCGCATTAGGGTGGATCTACCAAATTACATACATGTAGGTTAAACACAGACTCGGGGATGCTTATTTGAAGTTTTCCAGGGGGCGCTGTGGAGCCATTTTGCCACAACTGATCCTGTAAACCATATGAGATTGTAACTACTACCACCTTTGACGACTGTGTCAATTTCGGTGAGCATCTGAGCTTCCCTGGCCTCTCAACACCAACTTCCTTTTTGATGGCAAACATCAAATATCGCGCCGCCGCCATATGACCCAAACTCATAATATCTACAATACTGCTTCATCAAAGCCTTATGGCTTTACTGACTAAATTTGAGATTATTGTGGTGAACGGCCTGACAATAGCACGTCAAATTCTGAAGTATATAACTTCCTGTTGCCACTAGATGGCGCTGTGACTATTATCAAATTTATCTATATGTATGTGTTCAGGGCGGGCCTCTTGTCAAACGTGTGAAGTTTGGGCAGATTGGACCATTGACAGCAGAGTTATAACAACTTCCTGCTTCACGGCGAAACATCAACATTCGCCCCACAGCCACGCCTACAACTTTATACGAAAACACACAAGTTTCAGAGTCCAGCATTTCCAACTGTTCTCACAGAATTTAAAGGCAATATGCTCAACGGCCTAGTAATAGTGTATCAACATGTTAAATATGTCATTTCCTGTTGCCAGTAGGTGGCGCTATGACTATAGATAAATTTGGTCATGTGGATGTCTTTAGGGCGGGACTCTTAACCAACATGTGAAGTTTTGTACTGATTGGAACTTAGACAATGAAGTTATGACAATTTCCAGTTTCATGGTGAAACATCAAAATTTGACTCTATTTGACGGCTGGCCACGCCCACACTGTTCAACACTGCACTGACTTGAGCAACTTTTCATCCTCATGGAAATTAGGTAGTACTGACCAAATTTGAAGTCATTCGGGCAAAATCTCTAGGAGGAATTCATTCAATACAAAGTGTATGATTTTCCAAAAGTGGCAAAAAATGGCCTCAAAAATCAAAATGGCTGACTTCCTGTTTTTTGAAAGCATTGCTCCAAGAGACTTTTTTGTTGGTCTCGGTCAGTTACATATGTATACCGAGTTTTGTACATGTATGTTAAACTGGAGGCAGGGGCTGCACTTTAGGGGGAGCTAGCGAGCCATTTTGGTGACCTTGACGAGGGCAGTCTAAGGCCAAAGATGTCAATGTTATTCGTAAAAGAAATTAGTTTTGTGGAGTAGTTTTTCAGGAAAATCTTAGATAAAATGATTGAGGACAAGGTTTAGTTGTGTAGGACAAGATATGTTTTCATGTGTGTATTTTAAATAAGATGAGTTTAGCAGGAAAGACAATGTGAGGCTGCAGTCTGTCTGTCATGACAGAACAGTGATGTCCCATGGTGGGACATGATATTTGATTTACAGAGAAGATAAATGTGCGCTGCAGTAGAAAGGAACATGTCATTCAATTTCAGATACACTTAAATAATGTCTTGATTATAACTATATTACTGAAATGGAAACATATCATACAAATTAAACTTGCATGTAGTAAAGTTTGCTGGTAGTAGAGGGAGGCACAAAGCAAAGCAGGTCACCTGAACGTCAAAGGAAGAATCATAGTCAAAAATAACTCCTGAGTTTCAACGGATGGAACTAATCAACAAATTTTGGTCTCCTAAAGACTCCAGTTTCAAAGAATCTGAATTTTCTGGCATATTTTTGATGGTTCAGGCTTCACAGTTAAAAATCATGTCTCCATGGAAACAACAAAAAATAATTTTAGTAGAAAATTCAAAATATCAAAACGCACAGCCATATATCATAAAATGTGTGTAAAGTTTGATGAAGCCAGCAGGTGTAGTTTGTCAGATATGCTATGGACATAAAAATGATTACAGACAAACGGCTTTAGCAATGACTATATTCCCCCCCCCCATCATTACATGGTTGGGGACATAAAAAAAGATAGACATGTGGAGTGATACACACACACACACACACAAAACATTGAGTGGGGTTATGAATTTTCAGCCTCAGTTAAAAACCCTTTACATTTATAACGGTAGTTTTAACTGAGGTTGTCTTCTCTAGTTGAATAGAACCTAAAATGTTCCAGTTCCACTTTGGTTCTCTTTACAAATAATACATCTCCCACAAATTCACACATGAGACGATATATAATTGCAAAATACAACTAGGGATTGTTTTTGGAGACAATTTTTACACTTGGCATAAATCCTGAAATGATCATTTATTCCTTTACGTATTTCTGAACATAACTAGGGCTGCAAATAAGCAACATTCAAACCACATTTCTACAATGTTTTATCACAAAGATATTAATAAAACCTGCTAAACACACCCATCTATAGAACTCAGAGGGTTGAGAAGAATCACCAGTTTTATGGTTTAAAGATTTTTTCACTTAGATTAAGAAATAATGGTGAAAGAAGAATTAATGAGCTGGTTTTGAGTCCATTTTACTTGACAGGTACATGGAATGAGTGTTTGACACTGATTTGAAGAGATGTGAAACTTTTCTGAGGCCTCGATCAGAAATCTGACAGAGTGTGATTAACTGACTGCACTGGTAGATAAATTCACTTATTTTTAGCGAGAAATTACCTCTCAAAATGTTTTTTCATGTTTTCAGTGATGAAAACTGATCAGTGCTCATTCCCTGATATATACATCAATCATAGCACATAGCAGGGGCGGATCCAGGGGAGGGGCCACAGGGGCACTGGCCCCAGCTGAAATCTGATTGTCCCCTGAAGTGCCCCAGTCTTGTCACTTGTAACTATAGTGATGCTGCCTTTTTGTCAGGTGGGAGGGAAAGTTACAATGTGAAACATCTGATGCAGCTTTTCATGAGAATCTTATTTAGAAGTGAGATACGGTTATTCAGATGTGACACGAATGCCACGAGTTGGCAAACCAGGATCAAGGATACTTCAACTTGTAGACTTGCAGGGGCTGGGGATCGAACCACTGACCTTTTGTTCCGTGAATGACCGCTCTACGTCCTGAGCCACAGCCACCCCAATCTTTTTTGTGCAACCTATAATGTTTGGCAGAGATAGAAAGTATGAAAAGAAAGGGACAGATGGATATACATAAAAAAGAAGCCCAGCCTGCCAGCCAGTGAAAATGACTCGGTGGCAGAGCAACGGAGAGACAGGATAGTGAAAGAGAGAGAGCAACAGAGCCGAGCAGAAGTCAGCCAAGGTCCAGACCAGACCGGGGCAGCTCCAACCCCTCTTTACGGGTCAGAAATCACAAAGTGACATAATGAAAAGGGAAACAGGTAACAATGAACTGCATTCTACAAACTCTTTACATGACACTGAGCTCACAAATAGACACACAAGAGATTTAAGTAAATACCTGAATTTGTGTCCCCCATGGTGACAAAGTTTTATTTTGCTGTACAGTGCATTCTCATATCTACCAGGGCTCTGAATGTTTCAAGCATTGAGTCTTTACCTTAAAATGCTCTAATAGTTGTGTCAGCTGTAATGGTTTTAGCTGAATACATATTTTCTCTAGACCTAGTGGACCTACACCAGAGTAGGGCTCCCCCACCTGCCCAGTCCCACGTTATCTTCTGGGTATGAGCACAAAAACCTGCTAATACTTAATGTCATGATAATAAAACATGTAGTTGAGCTTGCTGTGGCCTTTCAGATTGCAGATCACTGGCATGTGCTTCAGGAGGGATTCCGTGGATCCTTTGTGTCATTAATATACATATTTCAATTAGCAATAAAAGCAGCTTTTTCATTTAAAATATATATGGTTCTTTATGTACCGCCACATAGTACCAAAAATGTGAACTTAAACGGCATATGGGAAATTTCATAGATGATTGCTGGAACTGGACTGTACTTAAATAGCGCCTTTCTAGTCTGACTGACCTCTCAAAGCGCTTTACAACACAAGCCAGCATTCACCCATACACCCACATACCAATGGAACAGATACTGGGAGCATTTTGGGGTTTACTATCTTGCTCAAGGACACTTTGACATATAGACAGCAGGGGCAGGGGATTGAACTACAGACCTTCTGATAATGTTAAGGTTTAGACCGGCTGAACCCAAAATAGCGGACCCAGAGAGGCCAGGAAAAAGGGTATGAACAGTTTAATTAAACACAAAAAGTCTCCACAGGAAAATTAACTCCAGAACGTCACAGGGAATGATCAGGCTGGGCATGGAGGAGCAGGAAGGCAGGTGAGTCTGATCCTACAGACAAAGGAGAACTGGGTTCAAAAAACTGGTTTAAAAAAAACAGGAATCACTTAGCAGATTTGGACAAAGCGTAATAGTTACCACTGGTAATGAAGAGAGAGGCGAAGAGAGCCGGTGTCTTATACTGTCACTGATTGAAGATCGGCTGAAGATGAGCTGGATGATGATGATGAACAGGTGTGGTGGCTTGAGGGAGAAACCAGGTAATCACACCCAGCCCGACAGCGATGGAAACAAAGAATCACGTGGAGACATACAAAAACAGACACAGATCCTAACAGATAAGTGGACAACCGCTTTGCCACAGCCGCCACTACACTATGCATTCCAGAATTAGTCTCATCTTTTGAGTGTTATTTGAAATAAATAGTGAGACAATGGGCTATAAACGTTGTCTGATGACAGAGACCACAGAGTTTAGTCCTCAGTGTCAGAAATATTTGGAAGGAAGGTGGTGAGTAAACCGGATGGAAAAGGATCCATAGATCCATTTTGATCCAGATGAATTGTGATTCTTCGCTCTGTCTCTGATCTAAGAATGTCAGGGTTCAGCAAAAGCGGGACTCAATATGCAGACGACACAAGGGGTGGAGTGCGGTTCAGGGTTTGATAAATCAAAGTCCAAATGAAACATAACAGTCCACAACAAAACAAAATCCAAAGACAGGCAAAATATAAAAAGCACAGGGAAAAAGCACTGGGAACACTGGAAACACATGGGATCAAACGATGAACTGGCAACTCACAGAGGGAATCACACAGACTAAATACACTATAGGGTAACGAGGGAATAATACACAGGTGACACAGGGAGGAGGAGACAATCAACAACAGGTGGAGACAATCAGACAATCACACACTGGAGGGACAATATATTAAAGGGGACACAAGGATGCAGCAATAAACTAATACAGAGAAAACATGAGCAAAGAGAAAGGGAGCAAACTGGAACTAAACACAGAGACTAAAACACAGACAGGAACCAAAGGTCATAAAACAGATCTTAAGAGAAGACAACAGGAAGTATAAAGTAAAACACAAGGCAAGGAATAAAGCTAACAAAATAAAACAGGAAACAGAGGAACTAAATTATGAAATGAACCTTACAAAATAAGAGGAACCAAAAAACTAGGATCATATACATGACAAAGAATCACAATTCATACTGTTGGAAATGTGATGGTGAAGTCTACTGACTTTATTTCCTGAAATCCAACAGTTGAGAATTCAACTGACATAAATTGTTGCATTGTTGTATGTGTGTATTTATATTGTGTAACTAATGATCAGTTTCATCAAATGAACTGAGTTGCCACAAGAGAGTTTGAGGTCGTCACAACTAGAATGTAATAATTGTAGAAGAAAAGAGTGAAATCTGAGTAAAGTAAGAGTTGAGTATGAAATACTTAATTGTTTTAAGATCACTTAACTTTTTGGAATCAGCCTGATTAATAATGCTAATGCTCCATAAATAACTTTATATCCAATAAGTTCCAAAGTCTTACATCAATCATTTTTTGGCGTTCCTGTAAACTCACAAACATTTACACAAATGTTGGGTTATGGGTATCCACATTGTTTATGGAAAAAAGGCTTCAAAAGTCCCCCTGTGAAATTTCAACTGAGTAACCCTCACAACACATTTTACCAAGATCCATGAAATTTGAAATGTCCAGTTTAATATCACAAAACTTACTTACTCTTTTTAACCATTTACACAGATTAAACAATCTCATCATAGGGTTTTTTTTCCAATCCCCCTGTCACTACGTCAGCTTATATGAAAGACCTTAACAGCTGTTAAAAGTTTGAACCATTGAACCACATAGCTGTGCGCTATGCTCAATTTCAATGCTTCACCATGAATCAGGAAGCTGTTGTACATCAAATCTTCATCATCCACTCTGCCCCAGATCTTTGTTAAAGGTCTTGGCCTTAGGACATCAATGTTCCACTGTGAAGTAATAGTCATAGTGGACTTACAACAGGAATTAAGCCTTGTGTCACAATCATTGTTTGAGCTCCTCTAAATTGTAATGGTTTTGTGTTTATTCTCTATACTGGATTGAATAATGTAATGTATAATTAGTGAGTGTAGCCTGGACAAGTCTGAGCAGTTTCCAAAACGCAATAAGATTGAGAGTATAATCATTTTCCTCACCATCTCCAGTGAAGGAACTGAAAAAAAGGAGGGATAAAAACACCAAGAGGAGAGTATGTGGGAATGTCTGGACTTTTGGATGACATTCTTACAGGTCCATAGTGGTGGGAAGAAAAGAAGAAGATGAGTAGGTTTGGGAGAACTTATTGATTTTGGCTCAGTTGAGACAGAGCAATGCTAAAAACTATTAGCAAAACCCATCAGGCTGTCTAAAGGAAAGGACCTGGCTAAACTTTATTATGGCATCTTGTTATATTTGAGGCTATTGCACTTTGTGACAAGTCATATAGCAAGGGCCTACAGCTTTTTTCAAATAGTCCAACCAGTTTGAAATAATGTAAGTGTGACCTGAAGCCGTTTACGATGACGGCATTATTAGAGGAGAAAGCAAAGACTTACTGCAGACGGAAGCAAAATGCAGAGCAGGGTGTTTTGTTTTTTTTTACCCTTGGATCGCCCTAATTATACAGAGCATTGATTTTACAATGCATCCATAGATTGATTAAAAGAGCCCTGCACCTCCCTTAAGAAAGGAGGGCTTTGCTCTATGGTCTCCTGCTCACTGTTGTGCTCCCAGATCATCTCTGTTCCTCTCTACTTTATTGTACCTGTTTCTTTTTTTCTTTCCTTTACCTTTGCTTTCCCTTTATTTATCTTGTATATCTGGCCCTCTTCTCTCCAATCTTTGACGCTTCTTGATTGCACAATTACTCAAATACAAAAATAAAAGTATGCACCTACAGCAGAAGCAGAGTAGAGGTCAACAGACGTTCTGCCATAGATAGGATGGGTTCCCGATGTCTCCCATTGGCAGACCCACTACAAAAGTAGAAAATGTAAAACGTATCATACATGATTGAATTGTGTTGTGACTGAAATATCTGAAGTACGGATTTGATGGATTGCCTTTAAATCCTGTGCAGATATTGATGGTTCCCAGAGGATGCAATAACAACCTTGATCGTTTCCTGACTTTTCTGTTAGTGCCACTAAAGAAATCACTGTGACTGTGAAGTAGTTCAACTTCTACAAGATGTAGAAGATCTTGGCAAGATCACATTGGATCCTTATGACTCCTAACTTCAGTGTCACTTTATATCAGATCAGCATTTAACCTCATCCAGTATGTTGATTTCTGCAGCTAAATATGATTCACTAAACTAACATTAGCCTCAGCTGTACTTTGTTTTGTGTTAATATGAACTAAGGCTTAATTCAGAGCTAAAAGAATTCTTAGAACCTAAAACCAGGCTAATGGTTATTACAGAAACAGGTTAAGACAGCTTTCACTGGGACAATCATGTTCTAAAGTGGGCTAACCCAGACTTTAGGCTTGGACTTGCCGGTCCTGCTCCGGAGCAAGGTTAGCTCAGATGTTTTTATTGCCTGAAAAGCAATTGAACACTGGACTAAAATGTGAAACACGACCAAAGCAGAGTAGTAGTGTGTCATTTTCTAAATTAATTTTGTCTTTAAGATTTAATTCATAATTAAACTACCTTGCTCCTCCCTCCAATAAAGATTTTCTTAAATTTTATGGCCCAGCCAGATCACTAAGGTCTTCCACAGCATTTCATTTAAATATTCCTCACATGTTGCATAAAAATGCCACTTTGGACGCCATGTTTGTATGCAAGATGCTATATAGATAAAGTTGATTTTGAATTTTCATGAATTTGTTTGTTTGTTTGTTTGTTTTATTCCAGCAGCAGAACATAGTTAGAGTTTGGTGTCTCGGCTCCAACCTCAACACTCCCCACAGATATGTTTACATAGAGATATTCGGGAGTGATGAGGAAAGTTCTTGAAACCCCTTAACTGGAGCCTACAGGTAGATGCTGGGGTGGTGGTGGGGCTGAAATTGCAATATGCATACAGAGCAGTAGCTGTATTAACAGGTAGAGATGGGGAATTGTTGCAGCCCTCCCATCTTTTCATTCACCCTCTTTCCAATTAAAAGCCCCAGTTCTCTCTCCATCCCCCTTTATCCCCTCCACTAAGGGGATCCTGTCAGATAGGAGGGAGGGGCTGAAAAGAAACCAATGTATGATTATGTTTATCTAATGAAGAGATGGATATGTGAGGGTCGAATGATCAACTGCTCTGGGCAACAGGGAATATGAAAAAAATAATGTAGTTCAGGAACAGAGCGAGATAAGTGTGTTTAAAAATCAATTACACAGTAAATATGACACGAGTCAGCAATGACACCCTCGAGGGAACCCAGGAAATATATTCCTGCTTTCATATCGGTAAATTTACTCTCCCTACAAATGAAAGACTAATTTTATGTGCAGGAATGGGAAGAAAAAAATTACACATTCTGTGTGTGTGAGTATGTGCTTAGGTAAACAAGCTGTAACTCCCAAAGGAGGGAGAGGAGGAGGGAGCAGAGTGCAGATCCAGAGTTACCTCTGATCTTTGGCTATGTCAGCAGGTCAAAAGAAAACACTGCTGCAGATGTTGCTTTGAACCAGCCTCAAACACTGACCTGAGGACGTTGGAGAAATGAATGAGAGAAGAGGGAGAAAGAGGGAGCAAGATCAAGGGGAAGGCCAGAAAGAACCGACCATAGAGAGAAAATGGGTGGGATGACAAAGTGTGATGGGGGATAAAATTAAGAAGTGGAGAACACAGATATGAAGACAGAGATACAAGTACTAAAAGCCTAATGTGCACAAAAAGGCATTTATTGAAGGAAAGAAAGAAAGAAAATGATAAAGCTGATTGGTTCCTACTGAAGTGATGAATCTTTAAAATCAAGTCACACATAGTTTCCTTTTTGTTTGAGAAGCTTCACTAAAGGGAAAAACGAACATTTTGGGAATACATACACATAATCCTTGTCGTCACTCACACTGGATGGTGTGTCTACTGTAGGAGTGACTCAAAACACTTCCAGTCCCCATTTTCATCAGAATAAAGAAACATGTCAGGTTTAATGAGTCTGGGGCTCCATGGCAACAAGGAGATGCCATATATATTGGATATACACACAGTAGGCCTGCTTCTTGATTTGAGTCTATTCATGGACTGTGGCAAGGGGACAAATTCAGAATATCATCAAGGTTGTGTGTCTATCTCCATAAAAGTGGACAAACCTGTCATATACATCTGCAGTCAGAGTGTTTCTGACGTTTTAAACCCTTTCTGTCTTTGTTCTGCTGTTTCAGTTCATCTGTTTACATTACATCATTGTGACAAAGCGAAATGACTGCCTCTATGTTTAAAGTTATTGTGCTTATTACCCAAAGTTCTACTCGGAGCGGAGGGGAGAATCAAACCGGTGGGTTTTAGCTCCGCCTCAAAAGTTACTTTATGATGTTAACAATGTTCAATAGTAGAAGGTATGTCCGCTCAACTTATGTGAAATATTAAGAGAGAGGATGAAATTGATCATGTGATGTCACCTTATTTTTTATTTTCTATTTCTTTATGCGCTTAAAGCAACACCGTTTTTAGGCATGATGATGCTAGAAGGTGATGAGAAGGTAGAGCGCCATCCACTTATTGGAGGGTCGGTGGTTTGAGCCCCAATTCTACATGTTAAAGTGTCCTTGAGCAAGATACAGAACCCCAGTTTGCTCCACGCTGGGTGACTTCTGGCTTGTGTTGTAAAACACTAAAAGGTCTGCCAGGGGCCGCTTACACAAAAACAGTTCTACTGTAAAGTGGTAAACTTGAGTCGGTGTTCGTTTACACAAAAGCTTCGTTTTTAGGGCCAAAACGAGTTCCAGAGAACAATCTTTTGAAAATGCCACCACTACCGTAAGCCATGTGACGACATATCCCCACTTCGAGCATGGCTATTATGTTCATTTACCATTTCAACCACGCCCTTCCTGTCCGTACACCAGCCTTATTAATTAAGTTGTCATATGCTATCATATCACATCATTGTAACTTATATCCCATAGTCTTAACTAATACCGTATTTGAGTGTAAGATAGTAAGATGAGCATAAAAAACTTTAATAACATCAGTATACTGAGAGCTGCAGTATGTGGTCAATTTAAACCTATAAATCCAGCAAATCATTAGTGCCATCACTGCATCCTTACATTAATATGAAAGGACCATTTCCTTTCCAACAAACTATAAAACACAGTGATACACACACACAAACACACAAACACATCGCCAGTCACTTCTCTGTCACGCTTGTTCTCTATCTGCATTTTCACCAGCTCTGCATTTCCCCCAACGTCTTCTTTGGAGGCCGGGTTGGCTTGGCAGAGCCGCAGTTATTGGGTCCAGCCCTAATGAAGAGCATTGATCCTTGTTGGGTTATGAGCAGGCTTTAGTGGTTGTGTTGTGATGTTAATAAGCCTGGCCTTATTCCGGAGAATCTTTAATTAGCCTGTTGGAAATGTGCTTACGGGGCACGCTGTCACTCTGTTGTGGCACACATTTCTGAATACGTACACACTCGTCACACACATACGTACAGGCTGCACACAAGCAAATGTGTGTCAGGGCAGCTGCACACACACACACACACACACACACACAAACACACACACTGTCATTTCATGGACCACTGAGATGCCGATCTAAACAACATTCTCAATTTATTCAATTAATACAGTTTAATTAGCAAGTCAGGCATTGTGAATTCACTTACTCATTTTACTGAACACACATTCATCTTCATCCACTGCTGTATGTGCTCTCTTCTGTTCCTTATCCTCATCATCACCATCCCACTCACGCTTGCTCCTGTAGCTCATAACCCAACAATAATTAAAACACTGGCCGTAACATAATCGTCTACATTTTTTTTTTTCATTTTTCTCTCTAAAATAGCAGAAAGCGTAACAGATGGTGATTTCAACTACACCTCCAGCCATGCCTCAGGATTTATCAGGGGCACAGCAGCTTGACACACACAGTTTCACTGCGTGATCCTGTGTGTGTGACGTTTGGATGTGTAGAAGAACACAAAGCATTAACTAATAATAGATCAGAGATTTAAAGAATTCATCAAGTTGAGCTGCTATGCCTTGTGTGTGAATGGCACAGACAGCAGAGACGCACGTCATATTTTCATTCATATATGTATTATTTCACCCATCCACATCCCATCCACTATTAATCAGAAGGATCATTTTTATGTCCCCGCCCACTCGATCTCCAGACGGTGATCCATGCCTATTGTACAGACAGCAATGTGCAGCAGCCCTCCTCCTCCTCCTCAGTTCAATATTACCTTAATATTACATTTACTCTTGATCTTGCATTTGCATTCGCTCACATGCATGTGACAGAGGACTGGGCCACATACCTGTCCCTCAACAAGACCAGTGCCGCTGTTTAACTATTAAAGTGCTAGGTGACTTTTCAGGATTAATGTAGTTATTACACACCCTTAACGTATTTGTGCCATGGTATTTAGACCATGAGATATAGATCATTTAAATAGGATCCTAAGTGTCGGATTAACTGAATGTGAGTACTACAGTGTATGACTCCTTTATGAGGTGGGTTTAATATTCTTAACTGTTATATTAGCTTGTCTGTCAGATGTTGTTTTTTTCCTGCCATATAGTATTCATCATAAAATTGGCACCAGATCTAAAATCCTAAATACAAACCCCCTGATATCTCATTATATACACTAAAATTTATCATCAACTTTATTGCTTAATCCAATCAAGTAAAAAATGTGGACCACAGTCAAATCCTCCAGGATTTGCAGTTAAAGATTAAATTTAATTACAATTGAAACACACTGGATAATTTGTTCCAATGGCATAAAAATGATTTGCAAACAGAGTGGTTCTGTAAAATATAATATACAGTAATTAAAAACCTTTTTTTTATCAATAAAGCTATAGTACCCATGCATATGAACCTCATTTGTTAGCCATATTACAGGGATTGTCATGAATGTTTTTACTGACAATGGTTCCCAAACAATGAATCTCATTGTGATCCTTGACTTTTGTCTAGCACCACCAGCAGGTCAAAGATTTGTGTTAATAACTCAACATTTACTGAATGGACTGACATATTATCTGGTGCAGGTAGTCATGACCCCAGATGATGAATCTGAAATTACATAGAAGCATCACATAGATACTGCCGTGGGGCAAAGATGAAAAGGGTGGGTCAGCCCTCACAAACATGCATGTGTAGACAAAACAGTTAGCAGTCAAGGTTGGGATCTTATAAAAGCATTGATTCCCCAGTACCACGTGTTCCAGCTGATAATCATTCTTCTATAGTGTATCTGTATGTTTCCTTAAAACTGCTGCTGAACCTTCTACTTAACTGTCTTTCTGAGTTCTCCTGGGGTTAAAGAGCGTTTCCTTGAACAGCAGCAGCCCACAGCAGTGCAGCCATCATCTCATCAGATAAAAGCCATGGAACTCCCAGCAGTGATCAGTGAGTTAGGTCTGCTCACTGAGAACACTCAGCTGTGCTCTCAACAGACTGATTGACTGCAAGCCTCCGTCTGATTGGAAAACAGAAGAAATAGGCGGGGGGCACTTTGGACTACGATATGACTCACTTTTTGCTTGTGGGATTGTGTGCATGAAAGCATGTGTGTGTACAGTTGTAGATGGGTATGTACAGTATGTAGAGATACAGTATGCTTGATTGTGTTGTGATACGAAAGTGTTTATGGTCAGGAGACATGGAGACATTCTGCAGTGTCACAGACTGACACGAGCCCAAACTCAGCTCATTCACCGTCATGGGTTGTTGACCCACCACTGGGACAACACAGAGGAGGGCAGGCAGTGTTGGCCTCACAATTCATATCAAGTAAAAACCACCAAGCGCTGATAAGCTGTAACTCATTACATGTGTAACACAGAGGAGCATTTACACCATGGCCGTACGCAGGATTTTTAACTTTTCTCTTTGTGTAAGTTTTCATGATTTGTCTTGTTTCAAGTGATAATTGTTTGAAAAACATACTAATAACAATTAGGCTAAATATTTACCTTGAATTAAAAATGCAAAACCTCAATATCTGAAAGAATCACAGATGTAATGAATATGAAGGAGTGATGATTTACGCCAACATTTCACTTCTCAGCAGAGCTTTTTACTTTCCTCTGCCCCTCCTCCTCCTCCTCCTCCCTCCTCCCTCCTCCTCCCTCCTCCCTCCTCCTCAGGCCTGCACTATAAGGCAAGTTCAACACAGGCAGGATAGAAAACTGATCAGTATGTCGGTATTTATCACAGATAATATTCATCAGTAACATTACTTTCACCTTAATTTGGCAAAAAAAAACAACTAAAATGATTTCCAGGTCTCCTTCATGATGGGACAGTGTCAGACTAAAATGCATTTCTTAAGTATACTGTTTAAATCTGTTTGAAGTTCAAGACCTCCACAATGTGCAGTCGTCACATTAGAATTACACAGGAGGCATTAAGAAGGTATTGAATAGTAAAATAAATATATTAACTTACAAATTAAGTTCATCATAATTCTTGAATCATTTTCATTTTTTCTGCCAGCATTCCTCATTTTTTCCTGTAGCAGGGGGCATCTGTGTCCTTGGACATAGATTTTGTAGTTGATTTCTTCATAACAACCTGTTCCTATTAACTGAAGTATAGGTGGTACATCCATTGTGTTTGGATGAAGACTTAAAGGAGACACCAACATCCCTGTTTTAAGGGAGCGTGCACAGAGCCAAAAGCCTTAAGTAAAAAGAAAAGCAGGTAACTCCTGTGATGCATTGTGATCCTGACCTCTTGACCTCTCTCTGAAAACAGACAAATCGATTTTCCCTTCTGGAATCAACAAAGACTTAGCAGCATTACAGATTCAACAATATGACAGATATGACTAACATTATCCAGGCTAGATACTAAAGAGACATTTGGTTGTGTGGTTTATTCTGGGGTAGACCTGTTTGTAAATGGGACAGTAATATTACATCTTTGAATGCAAAAACACAAGCCTGAACAACTGTTGGTTTGGATTCAGGCCTGTAAAGGTCTTGTTGTTGTTGATATGCCGACCTTCGTGCTGTCCAAGAATAGCTTCCTGGGTAAGACCCCTAGAGCCATATTCTAACAAACAGCATGGGGATCTCTAGGACACCATGCATGCAGCCCTCCTGTCTGTCTGGCCCTCTCTCTCTCTCTCTCTCTGTCTCTCTTTCTGTCTCTCTTTATAACAAGCTCAAATTTCCCTCATGCAGAAACTCCCCGTAGCTGAAAACAGCTTTGGACAGCAAACCTTAACAGCCAGGGCTGCAAGGACACGCTGCTAAAATCCAATGAAGCATTTATTAATAGACAGTGAGTTAGTGAGTATGTATGCACTATCTTTATGCCCTGTGTACATAAATTACCAATAATTATTGGAGGATAGTAAAAAGAAGACAATTTGCTTTGTGTAAAAATGCATTTCTTTTCGTTGTCTTACCACCTCCCCCACACATACACTCTCAAACTCAATCTGTCTCTCCATCTCATACACACACCTGAGTGGGGAGGTGCAGCACCTCAGAGGCCCACTTAGTGGCTGTGTGGATTTGATGAGAAGGCCCTTTTGCTTTATTTAGTGAAGTGCTGCCTAATATGATCATGGTCAGCTTGCCTCCTGTTCCCTTATTGGAGAACACACTGGGAGCTATTACCTTAGTCCCCGATGACCGACCCCATCCTGGAGAGAGAGGCAGGAAGAGACGACAAGAAACCTGAAAAAAATTCACAAGTAAGACAGAAAAACATGCCTGATCTTTTCAGGCATAACAAATAACCAAGTAAGCAAATGTCTCAGCTGATCATCTTTAATTGTTTCACAGAGGTCACATTTAATGGGATACTGGTGTTCAGCAGGCCTGATGTCCACAGCCATCAAAAAGGTGCTGCAAAGCTGTCAATCTCACACTGCTACACCACTAAATATAAGGAATAAATAGTTAATTAATATTGTCTTGATATTAATATAAAATGTTATTATTTTACTTAGATTTAGTTTTGTCAGAATACACTACTGTTCATATTACATAGTGACAGAATTACACTGAATGGTTTAACAAGTGTACAGCTTTTCTAAGCATTTTCAGGTCTGATACCATCTGGATCACAAATCTTAAATAATTTACCAGAGATAAGTAGAGTTCTCTCTCATATCAAGACTCTCTCTCCACCCAGTTACACATTCCATGTGTACGGGATTCGTCCCCAGCCGACAGATGATGTGGATAAATTTACACCAGCTGCGCTGGCAGGCATACACAGTCTATTTAAGGCACCGGTTTACATCATCTCTGATTTTCATATCTCCACACTGAGGAGTCAAGATGTGGTGTTGAAAGAGCAAGAGATAGAGGAAGACAAAAACAACTACAATCTTCTCAAAAGATAGACAGTCTTATATCCTCTGCCATGTGCAGAAGAGCTCCTGTCAGTGTGCTGTCACTCGTCTTGTTTGTGGGTTCCTAGCAGGGCAGAAAGCACATTGGAGGTGTATTGCTGAATCAAGCTTACGCACTTTTGGTTTAGATCTGTTGTGGCAACTGGTGCTGACTGCCATGGTCTGCTGCCGCCACCATAATTCGGTGTAGAGCACATTGCCAGTGTATTGTTGAATCAAGTTTATGTACGTTCACTGCAGATCTGCAGTAATAACCTTGTTTTGAGGAAACTACTGAGCGTGATTAGGGCCATACTTGAAAGAGCTTAGGATGAGAAGACTGTGATTACAATGGAACTTGCAGTCTTCAACCCAATAGCTGTTTGTGGAAAGGGACTCATAAGTTCAGCCTATACTTGGCTGTGTTTCAGTGATCTGATTATTCCTCAACTTCTCTTTCTCTCACTGTGGTGAAAGTGTGAGAAGCTCTGGAGTGTAACATGTATGCTTAAATAAAAAGGAGCACACCTACAGAAGACTGGCACAGTGAAGACAGAGAGAGGTTAAGAGAGAGAGGGCACTGAGTGTTGGGCCAGGGCCATAACCATGCCCTGGCAGGTTGAGGCTGTGTCCTTGCCAAGCAGATCCCGCTGTTTGGCCCTCACCTCAGCTAAGAGAAGCGTAAGGCTTTATCTCGGCCTGGCACATTTTTACCTCAGGATGCCGTCTCCCTGGAGGAATTGCATGTGACTCATGGGGCTGGTTGCAGCGACAGTCGAAATAGTCCCATGGGCACATGCAGCTAGTGGAGGTGTCCTCAGCTTGGCGAGGGCAGAGGGACCAGGGGCCATTAGAGCAGCAAAGCCACTGACTTGCCCTGTGGGAATCTCTGCCACAAGGTAGCCATGTGCTGCTGAGGATGCACAGTGCAGTGGCGCATGCATACATTGCCAGATAGGGAGGCCTGAGCTCCTCGCACCTTTGCAGACTTATACTCAAGCCGTGAATGTGGGCTTCTCCACAAAGCCTCATCGCCAAACTGGTACAGGTCCCTGGGTTGGAGAGTTTGGCGTTGGGGAGCTGGTCCAGAAGATGTCCAAGGCCAGGAGAATCGAGGTTCCAACCAGTGGTGGTGGCAGAGGTCAGAGGTCAGTCACAGTCCCTTTCGGGTCCAGGGATTCAGGCAAGGGCACCACTGCCTTTCTTCTCCCTGGGGAGGAACGTACTTCGCCTTGGTGCAGACGTCTTGGCCCCTCAGTAGCCCCAAGGCCTTCTGTATTTATTCCCCCCTTTTTTGGCCTCCTTCCATCCCTCCTGCGGTGGACTCAGATGAAGAAAATGCAATTGACTATGTGAGCCCCAAGCAGACCTCACATGGCTTGGTTCACAGTCACCCCTTCACTGATAGCTGGAACACCTTGGGAGTGCACCTGTTTCACCCTCTTCCCAAGGGACTTTGGATCTAGGCTTGACCCCTGAAATACTGGCCCAGAGACATCTCCACTTTGCCCTGTTAGGGCACTGTGTCGTATATCTTGGCCATGCAGGTCGCAGGGTTACTGAACAACTTCTTGTGTTTGTGCGTTCACTCTGAAATGCACCAATGACTGATATTTCTATCTTATGACTAAATGATGGTTATTCATGATTTAACATGTTTTGGTTGTGGGTACTTAAAAAAAAGTCATTTCAGTGTACCACATGCTTGTTTGTGTTACGTTTCAGTTCAAGAAACGGACCCAAATGCAGAACACACAGATGCAAAGAGTTCATTGCAGGATATTTAATATAAAAATAAGCAAACTAACTTACAGGGAAAGTCCAAAACAGAGTAGAAGTCCAAACAGGCAAACTTAATCCAAGACAGAGATAAAGCTGGCAAAAACCGAGTCCAAAATCCAAACGAATGATCAAAACCAAAAGAAAAACAGAAGACATGAAGGGAGACTGGAACTCAAGGAAAGACACAGGAGTAATACAGGGGATCACTTGGAAGCTACCACTGGAGGAAAACAAAATTTACCAGTATGTACAGGAGATCCACAGGGGGAAGCACTGGGAGGAGAACACATAAGATAACCATGAGGGAACAGAGACGATCTGACAATGAACAGAAGGAATCACACAGATTAAATACACTGGTGTAACGCGGTGTAGGACCATGTGAGGACTGAACACAGGTGAAAGCAATGGACAATCTTGATGGAGGGAAAACAGACAAAGTCAGGCAGTGTAAAGCAAAGGAGACAACAGAGAGAACATAACTACCAAAATAAAACAGGAAACAGAAAACACAGAACCTTCAAAACTCAAACCATAACAGTTTGTTTCAGTAGATTAGTGAAAGGAAATTATTGGGTTTTTAAATGTATGCGTTTCTACTGTTGCTCACTTGTATTTCACACTTTAATGCAGAAATGTTACTAAAATCTAACAGCAGAAAACTGTTTGCATTATTAGAGTTATTTGTTGAAAAACTGATCCATGAAAATGTTCTCACAATGTAAAAGAAAGAAGATCTGCACCCTGATCTGAACCCACCTCAGAATCTAATCACCTCTTCCCCATTCCAAGAAAACCTCTCTACAAAATGTCATTATCATCCGTTAAAATCGTTTTGAGATATTCTGCTAACAGACTAACAGCCATGAAATCATAACGTCTTTGGTGGAGATAATAAAGTATGTAGCTTATTGTAAGTGTTGTAATACAGTTATGTTGTCCATTGTTTTCAAGATGACAGGAAGAATGACATTACAAGAATTCCATAATGACTTCACCTTTCATGCCAGCTGTTAAATCTTTATCAGGAGTTTTTCACCCAGATTTGTTCCTCCAACAGCAGCAAACAAAGTGTTGTTTAAATGTGAACAAATAAACTATTGGGCTATTTTCACAGAAAAAAAAATCAGTACTGTTGGGTCAGAACACTGAGTCCAGAGAAGCTACTAGTGTAACTTGACTGCAGTCTGGCAGCCTACAGACGCAGTGCAGAGACATGAGAATGTACATACTGCCCCCTCCTGATGACTCTCTGCATAGCACCTCTTGCACTCGATGTGTGCCATTAACACTGCTGCAAATATCAGTTTATAAAGTAAATAATGCATTACATTGAATACATTATTTCTGAATTAAATTTGATATGAAAGTGATCCTGGAGAGGTTTGCTTTGTTCCAGGACACTGTTGTGTTGTGCTGTGTGTTGTGTTGTGCTCATCTCATGACAATGAATGCAAAAACCAGAGCAATCAGATAAATGTGGAGAGTTTAAAAAATAAATAAACAACCCTCAATTGTATAAAGTGTGGTGTGTGAAAGGTTAAATGTTTTGTTTTATTTTTTTTATTAGTTCAGTGTCTAATAAAAAGATTAGAACATACCATTAAGATTCTATTATTAATATGTGTACTGTTAAAACAAGAAATGGACATTAACCGAGGCTAATAGAGGATAAATGATACAGTATGCAGTTTGTTTTTTTATGGTGCATCTCTGGAAGCAGATCGATGGATCACTGCTGCAGCTGCACAGGGAGGAGTCACCAGAGCCAGTCTCTGATTTGGATGTTTCTCCACTCAGATTCCAATAGAAATAAAAAATAAAAAACACAGTGGACCCTAAATGATGTAGTTATTGAACTACTCACTGAACCCACAGTGGACTAAAACACTAAAAAAAATAAAGATAAGTAGTTGTGCCTTTCAATAATTAGACTTTTCTACAAATCTAATCTAATATCTTTATTGTATATATTCATTTGACTTTTTCCATGGAAAGATGATTTTTAGGTGAAGGTAGGTCAACTTCTCCATAGCATATATTAAAAATGTATTCACTACTCTAGATTCACTGAAGGAATGGAGGATATGTCGATGTACTGTAGATACATCAGAGCTTTCAGAAAGTGCTATTTAAGTGTGTTGAACTGAGTCACTCATGACTAAAGTGCTTGTCTGATACTTTGATTAATAGCAGTTTTACATAGAAATTTACTTTAAAAAGTAGGCAACATTTGCCATTCCATCATGTCAATATTACAGTTGCAATCATTCCATGGGTTTTATGATTCATCATGGAAACTGGTCATTCCAACAAAAAACAAAACCCATAAATAAAATTTTGTTTGTCATTATTCAAAAAAAATGTAATTCCCTTTAGTTTTTCTTTTAACTTAATGGTCTTAAAACTATTCATAGCATCATGTGGTGTTAAAGAAGCAGGTCTTCAAATAGCCCTGGTTGTGAACAGTAAATGTTTTAGCACTTAATGTGAACAGTTCTGTAAATAGTAAGAGAGGATCACAGTTTAAAATTCAATTTACTGCATACAAAGCAGTTCAATTTAAGAATAAAATGTAGTTAACTGGGGGAAAGCAGAGTGTTGCACTAATGATGGGCAGCTGATATTTTTAATAAGAATATATCAAAGCTGAAAAGGTTGAATTCAAATGTTGGCTGCAGGTTGACTTGTTGGAGTCTATATGTGCGTCTTTGTGTCCTGTTGATAAGAAACGGTCAGCATAGGTAAAGCTGATGCAGGTGTTGCTCTTGCATAACCTGGGCTAATGATTGACGTTGGCTCTACAAACAGGCCCAGATTCTCAAAACGCCAACTTTCAACAACTTCTATATATATATATATATGCATTAATATAATTATATATGCAGGTTATTATTGTGTTTTCTTTCTTTAAAGCGGTTTTGTTTTCATGAAATGTTTTCTTAGGTGATAATAATCATTACAATGATTTATCACAGACACAGTAGATCTCACTATTAGATGTGATGTTACAGTGAAAACATTTTCGATTGAGAGATCATGTTGAAATATCACATCCTTCAACTCAGCTGGTTTTTATTTGTGTGTCACCTGTGTGACCACGGTGTTGCTCTTTTTCAAATGGTTTACATGTAAAAGTGTGTGTATGTGTGTGTGTGTTTGCTCTATCTCAAGGTCAGTGAGGCTATTGTAATTATTTCCCAGTTCGCTATCAGCTTAGCTTGTTTGTCTCTCTCTTTCGCTCTCTGTGTGTGTGTGTGTGTGTGTGTGTGTGTGTGTGTGTGTGTGTGTGTGTGTGTGTGTGTGTGTGTGTGTGTGTGTGTGTGTGTGTGTGTGTGTGTGTGTCTTTGCAGGCGTGATTGCACTTGCAGTTTCATTCATGTTTTATAATATACACACAGCATATGTACAAATAGCTCCCTCTATGTTACTTGCTGACTACAGCTCTTCACGAGGCTGAAAGGCACGAGCAATGGAGTGTTGTGTAACACTACTCATTACACACTCATTACACACTCATTACACACTAGGATCAGCTCTGACATCATCCACATTTTCATCCACCCATCACCCACCAATTTAGAGACTCCAACCAGCACAGACATTTCACTACACCTTTACCGAGGATTCGCAAGCTGCTGTACTCCAAACTGTTTCACCTTGAACCTGGACTATGTGTGTGTGTGAAAAGAAGAACACAAACCAGTATTGGATTCTGTCATTAGATCCTGTCAATGTATCGGGAGATTTAAACAATGAAGTCAAGCTGACAGAGATGCACTTATCATTTCTGCTGCTGGCGCATGGCTGCATGAGATGGCAGATTTACACTCTGATTGGCTAAATTCATGTTTTGCCCAAAACATACCTATGAATAATTAGGAGACTACATACAAATACAACCCCGTTGTGTTTTGCACCTTACTTTGCACCCTCATTATGCACCATTGGACGTGACCTGAAAGTGCGCCAGAATTTAGAGCATGAGTTTTGAATCGTTTAAATTATCTTATTTTATTTGTCAGCTATTTTGTAATTTGGTCTTAGTCCTACGTCAAATGTCATTATTAGTTTTTATCATGTTTGGTCAACATTGACCTGCCGCTTTTTAATCCAGTCACTAAATATCTGGACATTTTAGTCTTATTTCAGTCAAAGATAACCATAATTATTTTAGTCTGGTATTAGTCAATGGAAAGTGTTTTTTACTTTAGTTTTTATTATTAATATTTTAGTCATATTATAATAAGGCCATTTTAATATAATTGGTCTTATTTCACTGATTCCACATCAGATTTATCTGATCATGATCTGATAAAAACAGGTTGAATGATTCAGAATGCAGCTTTGCAGAAAGTGTCTTTGTCTGATGATGTCACTTTAAGGAATACATCCAGATATGGAACATGTTCTGATTGGCTGATTTATTTTGAAGCCGGGCTTCTTAAACATTTAAAGTTTGACTATAGGTTGAGATGGTTTCGGCCCCAAGAGCTCTGAGCTCCAGCTATCCTGAGGGAACCTTCAGAGGGAACCAGATGGTTCCATTAGTCTTTGGCCCCTGTACTCAGGTTGGACCCTGCCCAGTTATAGTTCACCATCTTTCAGGTCTTACCACACGAGATTACGCACCACTTCCAAGAGGGGTGATATGGGTCTGGTGAATCCCACTCCAGCACACTGCTACACATCTTTTAACATGTCTAATACACATGAACATGGTGGATGAATTTTTGGTGGATGAACATTAAGAGAGATTTTGTTTTTCAAACTACATTTTGGTCTAATCATTTTTCATCAACTACAATATATTGGATGTTGATTTAGTGATAGTTAGTATTTAATGACGTCTATGTCATCTTCATCTCATCCTCATTAAGAAAAAGAATTAGAAGTCGTTGACGAACATTTTCATTATAGTTTCCATTAACAAAATTAACACTAATTTAAAAAGGGCCCAAAAGTATTTTATATTGATATTATATGGAGCAATTAAGACTTTTTGCACTGATCATACAACAAGACATATTTCAATACAATAATTTGCTGTCAGTCATTTTACAACAACTTATCAACTACTTTCATAAATGTAGCTCAGCTGGGACCATTTCTGGTCTCAGTCCACATCATGTTACTCTGTGTTTCAATCTCATTCAATATAAATACAAACTTTAGGTGGAATATTTTACTTTTTTTTTAATGATGCAGGACCACCGTTTGAATCAGTTTACTGTCTGCACTCTGCAGTTGCTACATTAACTCTAGCATAAGCAGCACTTGTGATGCTACAGTATCAACGGCTTGAAAGACATTTGTGGTAATATCAGATTTAAGTCTGGTTACACCTTAAGCAAATATTTGTCTTTCCTGGCAGGAAACACACCTTTGAGATCACCAAATTACGTTTGATATGCAAACCACAGCTTTTAGGTTTTCCGATAAAGATTGTTGCCATCAAAGATGGGGCCAGGTTGTTAGATTGCTTTGTAGATATCCTTCCCTCTGGTTGGTCAGTCGGGTTACAGAGATATTTGGCATCACCTTTTTTTTTCACTGAGGCCTGTCCATTAGAGCAGAGACACAAGATGTACAGAAACATTTGAAAAATAATGTTGATGCATGAGAACAGAGAGAGACTACAGAGAATTAATTAACACAGGCATTAATAATACATTACAGACTTCTACAGTAGATGAGCGATGATCGATAAAAGCAGGTGGCATAAGCAAGGAGTCTAACATTTGGCTTTTTAGAGTCATGCAGGGAGAGCAGACAGAGGTATAGAGTTTAGGAGCTGCCGAGGTCAGCCAGGTGAAGTGCTTACCTGCAGCTGGCAGGGAGACAGATATTGTGTGGAGTGATGCTAAATGTCGATAAGAGCAGGTCTAATGCTGACACCCTGGACAGGTAGGCCTGCCTCTCTCTCTCTCTGCAAGGTACTTCAGGCCACACTGTCATGGGTTATTAGCAGGGGTGCACATAAGTGGTGCACATGCATAGACAAAATAAACAATGTGCGGCATATGTATTAGAACAAGAAGCGCTTTTGCGTACTACTGTGTACATTGTGTCTGGATTTTCCTTGGATTCATTGATTAATGTGTCAATTGAACAGCTTCTGCAACTCTCCCATGCCCGTTTCTGGTATGAGTGGAAGACGAAGGTGGTTTCGGTCTGCACACAGAGCTGTAGTCAGCTGGAGTTTACAGTGGGGTCGCTCCTAAACTGCATGAGTTGTTGGCAATAGGGGATTCCCTTGTGCATATTCTGTGTACCGCCTGCATCCTTTAAAACTGCACCAAGTCAGCTGATCACATGGTCCTGTACTGCGAGACATTTACTCGTTCCATTGGAAAGTTTGGGTGTAATCTAACATTAGAACAATTTAATATGAAATAAAAGCTTTGGAACACTACACGTTTGGAATCTTTTTACATGTGGTGAAGATTCACACATGAGGTGTCGATAATAATGCTAGTAACATTTGGAGTAATGGGACCTATGACTGTCCCCTAAGGAGTTCTGTGATTGATTAAACATCTTTAACTTCGCCCCTTATCATAGAATCTGGTTGTGATTTTCTTGGACACGATCTCAAGGCACAGGTGGGGTGAAGATGGCTTCTGAGATAGAGTGAGTGTCTAGACATATGATGTCAGCACGACTTTGCCAGGCAAAGGAGGGGTCCTACCCTTAATTAAAGCTTCTAACACTGGTGGACCCACAGGGCAATGGTTCCATTAATTTTTTCAGGCGCTGCCCTGTCAAGCCTCATGGGTTAAAGCCCAGCCACCAAGTGCTAGCTGGCAAGCTCCCCTCCTGGCTCTAGAAGGGGTCCATGGTTTCTCTATTATGGGCGAATTTCTGTGATGCACTGCGAATGAACAGACAAGTCAAACTTCTACTGCAGTAATATAATCAACCACTTCAGCTTTGCTGTCTGGACACCATCTTTGCAAACTAGAATCACTGCTGGCACCCTGGTTATGGATGTTGTGGTTTGTGGATTCAGTTTGTAACAATCGGCTATACAAATAATGATTATTACCAAACATCTATGGGTTTTCCACGAGTGGAGCGTACACACATGTGACCAATGAATGTCTAAATGAACAGAAAGTATCTCTGTGTTCAACCAAAGCAAGCTTCACCGATGTGAGATGGAATAATCCAAACGACTGTCAAACAGAAACCCCAGTGCTAAGGCGGCTGCTGCTCATTTTAAAGCCAGTTGTCTAAAAAGGTTGGGTCTCACGCTGACTCATCCCCACACATGTTAAGTCCACAAATCCAGTGAAGGTGGTGTTGAGCTATTCCCACCATTAGCTTTAAATAGCACACTTTTAACATGACAGCAACCCGGGTCTCTCATGGTCTCCTTGAGACATGCTGTCCACTTGTCAGTCCAAACTTTTTCCAACACTTCTTTGTCGGCTTTTGAAAGTGGTGTATCATGTGACCAGGAAGTCAGCTGACCTATAGATGAGCCCAAATCCCCACACCACACAAACACAGCAGAAAACAAAGGATGACGGTCCATGACACAATCTTTAAGGCTATGTACATACATAGGATGCCATCAAATTACAGGAAGTAGGATATACACACATTGTATGCAATTGAATTATAGGATTTATTAGGAGTCCCTTTTTATATTAAATGAAGTTATCATCTGTTTTCTGCCTATAGTGATCCTATTTAATTTATGTGGCAGTGCTTCAAGTTGCATACTGTGAGGTTCAGTGCTAGCGCCCTTATTTGAGGGTGTGTAATTCTGAGCAGTGGTAGATGAACAGCGTTGTCACATAGTCCCCCACCCCCCAAGTGGGCCAAGAGGGTATGCAGGAAGTTGGAGATGGAGATATCTCTGCACCTCTGCAGGCAAATTGGAGGTGGTTGAATGAGCCAGGCAGGAAGAACCAACCTCTCAAAGCACCTCATTAATGTCAAGACCACCATGCAAGAGTCATTTGATGTGTGGGTGGACGTATGATGACGTATGATGGGCTGTTGTTCTTTGGCACAGGGATGAAGCTCAAGAGGACAATGACTTAGGCCCAGAATATCTTGAATATCTGGTTAGGACATGATTCCAGGACCTGGCTATGTCGGGTTCTGCAGCGTTCCTGCTTTCTGCACCTCCTCAGGACTTAACTCACATCACTGTCACTCACAGAGGAGGGAGGTCCCCTACTGACATAAGCCTTTTTAAAAGTTACTAATGGGGAGTTTTGTGAGCTAAACTGCTTAAAAGAGGTCCAGTTGATCAGGTCGGGAGGCTAGAGATAGAGTCCATGATATTCCATAGTCAATCCCACTGTGAATGAGTAACTGTGGAGACAACTAATGCTGGCATTTAATATATTGCAGATAACATTAAGAGCAAAACACAAACATTTATGTGCACATGCCTGAAAAGCACACTTGGGTCTTTTCCCTCCCACATACAGTACACAGGAAAGCTCACTACCAGTGGTGCATGTTTGCCAGCAGCTTGTGTGACAGCTGGTTGTGAAGCTCTGTGTTGTGTGATTACACCATGGGTAAATGGTGTGTGTAAATTCACATTTTATGGGACTGTGGGGGAGCATGTTTCACACCCTATTAACTCCTCATCATTGTTTGGTCAAAACAGGCTCAGGATTAAGCAGAGAAATGATAAGTAACCATGATTCAATCGTACAAGGTACCATTAGAGTCAGCACAGAGAACACTTAGCAGGCAGGCAATTACATAATGTTGGTCTTATTTTCAAAACGGAAATTTCTGCAGCTTTTAGCTTCAAGAGTTCAAAGGCGTCTTTTATGTGATGCTACTTCAGTCCTTTTGAGTGCAATTTAGATTTACAGTCAAGACATGTTTATTTATAAAGCCCCAAATCACAAATTTTGACTGAGAGCTTTACATTCTGTAGAAACTCTCATACCTTCTATCACTAGATCCTCAATTCAAAAGAGGAAAGTCTAAAAAAAAAATACAATGAAAAGCCTTCAATAAAGACTACAGGCCCCATGTAAATGGTGGTCCTAGATCTCACAGAGAGAAACTTCTCCCAGGCAACCAAACCTGTTGCTGTATCAGAAATGCACACTCGATGCCTAGAATTGATGAAAATTGTTTGGTCTGATATAGATTATGGCAGATTCTATTAGACTCACCTCCACAAATGCAATAATATCTTGTTGTCACACAGTCCAAAGGTACCTACAGAGACTACACCATTGCTACAAGCTCTGTGAGGCTGTTCTTATGCACAGCTCATTTCAGCATCAGTACTGAACTGGTACTTTACTCTCTCTTTAGAAACAAAAATCTCATTTCAGTTTTCAAATAAAATAAAAAAAGTCACCAAAAATCTAACACGCCATTTAAGTAGGAAGCTTTTCAAAGAGAAGTGAGCAGCTGGAGAAACACTTTTTTACGCTGCACACTTTATAATTAATTAATAATTAATGCTTGAAAAATGATGGAAGTGAGTCCTGGCTTGAGTTCAGTATTCCATTAATGACAATGCATGAATTCTGAGAATGTGACAGTGAACATGTTTGTTCTGGGAAAAAATGTCTTATTTATTATGTTTTCTGCACCCCAGTTTAAAATTCAATAAATATGAAAAGTAAGATTTTTTTATTTCCAAAGCTTTTTTGAAGTCCATATGCGTGTCTTTTCCCAAAGCCATAGAGCCAATGGCAAACAGGGAATGAAATATATACATCTTACTGAATAAGGAAATTTGCATGGATTCGGACATATAATAAATAATGTGAATAATCCATATCAACGACACCATGTTGGTGTTTAATAGCGCTAATCCCGCGATAAACCAAAGTGGCCTCATTTTTTACAGCTACAATCACATTAGTTTGAAATTAACCTATGAAGAAATGACAGATTAAATTGCCGGGTGATGTACAGTACATTACTGACGCACGCACAAAACAACAAACACACGTCATTAACCAGGATACTGGTATTTACATGTATACAGGGAAATCAATATCCAGATTTCTCTGTGTTCATGTAAACGTCATATCCAGAAATGATCAAAACCGGGATAAGCCTCATAACCAGGATAATGATGTGCATGTAAACACAGTCATCAAGGAGAAAGAGGGGCAGGAGGAGAAGGTTGAGGTGGAATCTCTGTTCATAGATACCAATGAACAAGGAGACCCTCCTGTCTAGTTAGCCTTTGACAGCCTCAGAGGAGGGAGAACAGTCACACTTACACCATCTATCTAAGGCTCTAATGCTGGTACAGGATCTCCCAGAGGTAGCAGGGCTGGTTGGAATAGTCCCATGGGCCCTCCTTTACATGCAGTCTATCAGTGCATGAGGAGCTTTGCAGGTTTAGGCTGGCTGACAGTGGAGTTGTACTACGTCCCAATCCGGCCTGTCTTCCTGAGGTTCTCACTTTGCCCTGTTTGGGAACTTGTGTCGTACATTTGGGCCATGCAGGCTGCAGGGTTACTGACCAGCTCCTTGTGTGCATGCACAAAGTGTCTGGGTATACAACCAACCCAATGATCACAGTATAATCCAGTATACATGTTAAGCAGCCGCTCCTCGGCACTGTGGAAGGGCCATCTCTGTTGATCTGTTGTCCTTCCAGCTCAAGGGTTTGCACACGTTGTATGTTTGTATAGTTCATTTGTGGCACAAACTGGTGATGACTTTGCGGTTCTGTGACTGCTCTGCTCCTTCGTAAGGTGTCTTACAGAAGTCCACGTATATATGGAATACATGTAGCGGGATGGAGAGATCGTCTCGATATTAAAGAGAGCTGTAGCTTACACTGTAACCATTGCTCTCTGAGTGAAGAGATGATCTCTCCACCTCGAGGTTAAGATTCAGGAATCGATCTTAAAATATCAGAATGACTCATCAACAGTTAGCTCGGGACGATTCCCCGTTCATATGCTCTATCAAACTGAGTGGAGAGATAGTCTCTTCACTCAGAGAACAAAGGTTACAACGTAACATACAGTTCTAACACAGTGTGAAGTGAACTTTAGTCCCACATGAACAAGGGGTGTGTCTGCTTCAGCATAGAGACCAGGCTCACACCAGCTTAATGTCCTCTCAGAATCACTTTTATTGCTTTTACCAGGAATTTGCTCAATAATATTCATTATACAGCTGATAAACAAGAGGTGTGTGCATGTGTGTGTGTGTTTATGTGTGTGTGTGTGTGTGTGTGTGTGTGTGTGTGTGTGTGTGTGTGTGTGTGTGTGTGTGTGTGTGTGTGTGTGTGTGTGTGTGTGTGTGTGTGTGTGTGTTTATGTGTGTGTGTGTTTATGTGTGTGTGTGATTAAGTGCTGTTCTTGTGTATTCTGTTAGAGTATTTTTCATCATTAAAGTATATATTCATTTGTTTAAAGATTTTAAATTTTTCTTCTGTGTGTACAATAAACGGCCACTTTGTATGCCTCAGGAAAATTGCCACTGTTAGACAACTATCTATATCTCTAACTGAAATAAATAATAAATAATAATAATAATAATAATAATAATAATAATAATAATAATAATAATAATAAAGCACAGCCTCACATGATAAGTGAACTTTGCCCATGAGAAAATTGGTATAACCTTGATTATAGCACAATCAAAATAATTTCCTGGTCAAATACGGTGGAGTGACACATGAGGGGAAAGAGTCTGTGTCCACTGTCAGTGTATGAGTTCTAATCATTTTTATGATAGCCTGAGTTTACATTCATTGGTCTCTATTGTTCGCCTATATCACAAAGTGGACAAGCACAAGTATCACTGCTAGTTTGTGACTGACGCACCATTTTCATGCCAGTACCAAAGTTGTTTCAGTGGTGAATGTACTTGTGTCCATCTGTGCTCTCGTGGGCATGTTGGCCTTCTAATGAAGTGTGATCAGGGACATTGTTGGCACATTGCTCTCGAGAGGCACCAGAACGTGATGCTACCAGTGATCAACAAAAACTTGCTGTAAAGTCAATGGTTCAGAGTTTTTACTGCTATTTAAAGGGCATATTCAGATATTCCTACATACAGTAGGCCAGTTCACAACTCAGTCTCTGTTTGTTACTCGACAGTGATGCACTGACTCACTCTCACATCAGCTGGAGGAGGCAGAGGGTCCTCCAGCCAAGGACTAAATACCTGTCTCAGTGAGGACGAGAGCCACTGTTTGAATAGCAATGGCACACCTGGATTTTAGAGAGAAGTCAGATGACACTAAATTTGTGTTTCGCCCAAAACACACCAATGAATAAGGGACTAAATACAAGCCGTTTGTGCCTTGTGCCCTACTTTGCCACCAGATTTTGTACTGATGCCATAAATGAACTGATCATGGACTTTAGAACATGAGCTTTAGGTCCAGTGGTTTACAAGATTTAATTTCTCTTTGACTGAAATTGTCAGGTTTTGGTGGAGAATGACATTTATGCAGAGTTTAGAACCAGAAAGCTGTTTTCACATCTGTCTGCTGAAGAAGGAAAGTTCATCTGAAATCACAGGTGAACACAGCAGGACCTCAATCATGGTTCCATGTGCAATTTACATGTTTAATGAGAATTGACTTTTAATCTTGGATCCAGTTAAACAAAATGACATATTCATAGATTTTGGATTTTTCAATGTGAGAGAAAAAAAATAGTTCTAATGTTTTTTTTGAACTTGTTGAACTTTTGGTGGAAAAAACATCTCACACAACTTATTATTTCAAACAGATTATTTATACATATGTCTTAAAACACACATGGAAAGATTAAATGGCTGAGACAGCTCAACGCACAAAATAAATAGAAAGAAATGGAAAACAGAAATAAACAAAAAGCCGCGCAAATTAAGAAAACATCATTAATTTATCACAAAGGTATCACAGTATCTAAAATAAAAAATAAATAACCGAATATACATCAGGATGTGGCAAATCTAGGCTTATGAACAAGTCAAACTTGTGTTCAGGAATTAATTGCATTCCATTTTTATGCATTACATCAAACAATGACTCAAGTTTTTAGTTAATACTTTAATGTGCATAAAATCATTGACATGATTTTATACACTAATAATGTGACATGATCATCAACACAATCCCACTGAAAACTAAAAACATTAGCCATGTTTCCATCAAAGAGTTTTTATGCCCATTTTAAAGTTCTGATCAGAAAAGTTTGATACATCAATATTGAAAACAACCTCTTCAATTTAGCCCAAAAAAAGTTTTATACTTACGTGAGATAAGTAAATAGGTTGTGATGTAGCGAACATATAACTCACATGATCAGCTGCTGTTTGCTCTGTCTGCATCTTCCAGGATATTCCCATCATATTCCCATTCCCAGATTGAATTCCACATTACCTCATAGATTGCTGAGGCGTCACTCTGTTTTCTTTTTCTCCTTCCAGGTCTCCAGTTCACAACCTCCACCCCTTCTGTTTATTTGCAGCCATGTGAAACAAACTGAATAAATCCATATTTAGCCTTATTAGCTACAAACCAGTTGATTGAAATGCACCTCATTTGCTATTTTTTTTCACCATTTGCTAAAAAGTTTGCTTCAAACAGCTAATAATAATGAAGTACCCCCGTCCAATGAATGAGCAGACGCTCAGCTGGCCCTGCTGATCCTGGGCCTGAACCCAGCAGAAGCAGCAGCACCAGCAGCTCAGATAGGGCCTGACAGGCTGAAATGAAACACACAGATAGGGAAGTGGCAGCCAGGCAGACAGGAGCCAGTCTCTCATGGGTGCTGGAGATTAGCCTGACTCCTACTTCACATTCCCCAGTGTGTGGAGCACCAGGGGCTTGGTCCAACCCTTTAAATCCTGTCTTCCCCTTTATCAGTGTACACAAGCATGTTTCTGGGAGAGGTCTGCTCCGAGTAGTTGTAGAGCAGAGGAGAAAGTTCACATTTTTGAGATGATCTGACCAAAGCATACAACAGAGACATGATGTAAAGGGAAAGATGAGGCCCCTGCCCACCCTGCACTGCTCCGGAGGGCCGCACCAGTGTGTTGGTGGTCTGGGAAAGGCTTATGGCAGAAAGGAAGGATTCATTTGGAAAAAAAAAGACTGAAAAAATGGAACAACTTAGCTCCATTATGAGCTATCAGCTATTTGACTTGATTGTGTTAAAGAGCGGCATTCATCTCATGACAGAAAACATACACTGTACCATAGGTGAAGCATGAATACTGACAGTAAAATATAGTTTGTGATGATAGCAGCACCTCCAACTTTAAATGACTGACTTCTCAACAAATGTCAACAAGAATTTGAGGGGTTTTTTCTCACACTCTTATTACTGCTCAAAGGAAGACTGACAACAACCTTCAAATGCATATAGTTGTCCTGAGGCTACAGAAAGTGTATGTTAGCCTCACACAATCCCATTTGTAAAGGATTTTTAATTATGAAAATAAACAACTTTAAGTTGGGTTTGGTAAAGTTGGAGAAACAAGCAAGAGAAACTAGATTTAGGGGCCATTTATGCAACAACCGTTTCACCCAAAATGGTAAACTTTTGTTGTGTTTTGGACAACAACAACAACAACATCAGACATCAACAACAAACAAACAAACAAACAAGTTTGTTTGTGCTGCAGACTCTGTTGAGTTTATAAATGCTCCTCCAATGTAGATTTACTGCACCACTCCTGTGATCTTATTCTGTGGTGTTGATTTAGAAAAGTTACACCACCAGCCACTGGCCTGATATGCATGCTTACTTGTTTTTGTGGATCCGTGTGTACAGGGCTCATTTTGAAAAGGTTGCCATGTGAAAGCAGAACTTTTTCAATACGCAAATAAGAAAACCTCTTAGTCTTCAACGAAAAAAGCTTCCAGCCTCCTTCCAAAGCTGCTCTTCCAAAACACATGAATGAGCTCTGCCTCACAACACTGATGGCCCCATCGTTCCAGCTGGGAGATACCAGTTTGTCCAGTTCAACCATCTCTCTCAGCTTTTTTGGTGTAATAAACACACATAAAACAGAAGCATAAAGGTAACACATTCTGAAAAGGCTGAAATTCTGAAATGTTCAGCTCCGGATGATTCCGTCAGCTGCTGGACGAGGTGGTTGTTGCTGCTGCAGCAACACTCGATCTTTGGCTCAAAGCTGTTCAAGTTAGCTTTAGGTCTATATGGAAGTTTTAGAAAATATGTTACGGTCCCTGTTACATACATACATCATCATATTCTGAGAAAAACATTTCTCACATCCAGCCAATGAAGACAAACAAGATCTGACCATACTCCCTACATATGGGAACAAAATCATCTGCCCTCATTCTGAGAATCTGCTACTCAGGTCTGTCTCCCACTGAGCTGGGGTCAGTCGAAACGCTGGTTTCTAAGCGTTCCTCCTGTCCAATAAGTCTCACCAGTCCCATCAGAGATATTTCAGCATGTCTTTCTTAACTGGTCATTATGGTTTGGGCTTGGTTTGAGTTGATAACACTTTCTCAGTGATGAATGAAGACTGGCAGGATCTTATCGGAGTGATCATTGCATCAATTTGCACCACTGACAAGAAATTAGAGAAAAGCCTCTAAATCATGACCGACAGCACACACACACACACAAACACACACGACTTTAGCCTGGCTTCTCATAGACAATAAATACCTTGAGAAAATTCCCAACTTATCTTGCAGGCATGTGTATCTAAAACGAAGACGGAGGCTGAGATTCCATTCCAGTTGAAAGAATGCAACCGTAAAGGACAGAGGCGTCGCATTACGGGGTGATCAAAGTTAAAAGGCATTTATAGCCAGAGACAACGCCTCCCTGGTGGATAGGAATATCAGTCCGTCCACAGAAACATGATCAAAAACTGACATAAACAGCAGAGATGTGGCTTGCAATGGGAATGTGCAGCATTTGAATGTCCCAGTTTTTATTGACATAACCACAGGCTGACCGAGGGGAGCTGAAAAACTGTTGCAGGCCCCCCAACACACATCAGGCTGTGGTGGAGCGGCCCTCACCAATCACCTCATTCATAAGGTCGCTATCTGACTCTGGCACTGAGAGACGGGAATTACTCTATGTGTTAAACCATCTTGTTGGCTTTTTCTCAAGGGTGAAATATTGGGGTTAGTCTGGGGGAACACATGGTGTGGTTGGGGGAAATATGTCAAATGTCCAAAAATCAATAGAAATCCATTGAATCATTATTGAGGATGACATCATATAATATAATATAATATAATATAATATAATATAATATAATATAATATAATATAATATATATAATATAATATAATATATATAATATAATATAATATAATATATATATATATATATATATATATATTTGTACTATCCACATTAAAAAAAATGATGACAGCTTTTTGTCCTATGTCTGTCTGTCTGTACAAATTATTTTTGGCCTTTTGATATTTTGAAATTTCTAAAAATTTGATTTTTAGTTGTTTCCATGCAGACGTGATTTTAAGATGAGGCTGAAAGATGGCGATCTTGTTCATAGCATATCTGGTGAGCTAAAAATATTAGCTTCACCAAACGTTATATATGAACCATGATGAGAAGTTGTGCCTTTCAACACTTAGATTTTTCTACATATCTTAGTTTTCCATGGGAAGATCTTTTTAAGGTGAGTCTGAAGGTTGGTCATCTTCTCCATAGCATATTATCCAAAACAATATACACATATTCTAGGTTGACAAAGGAGTGGAGGATATGCCATATACTGATGCATTTATTGTAGAATATCTGTTTGAGAAGTGTACTTACATACTTACATCCCAAATAATGTTGAAACCAATAGAAATCAATTGTTCTATTAATAGTAAGGGTGCGCTTCATTTGGTCACCTGCTGTTATAACTTCCAGGAGTCCAAGAATGAAAGAAAAGTCAGTAAACGTGACTCAACATAACATGAATACAACTAAACCTCCATGAACATGTCTGCCTGATAGATTTACATCAGCAACTGAGGTTGTTTAACAATGAAAACAACAACTTCCATGATCCCACTCTACATATGTTTATTGTTTTATCTCTATAGAGTGGTAGAAACTACATACTGTCCATTAAAAATCCATTTTGTCATGCCATGTCATTATATGTGGGGTGTGTTCAGGTTTGAGGTTCATTCTCGGCCTCAGAAACAATTATTTGACAAAAAGAAACAGGAACAAGTCAAACAAATCTCAGCTTCAGGATGATGGTAGCTTTGGGAACAGTTTCAGTTCCTGTGGGTAGGCTCCTGCTCCTCCTCATCGAGAGGAGTCAGCTGAGGTGGTTCGGGCATTTGGTAAGGATGCCCCCCCAGATGCATCCCTGGGGAGGTAGTCCGGGCATGTCCCACCGGGAGGAGACCCCAGGGTAGACTCAGGACACGATGGAGGGATTATATCTCTCAGCTGGTTTGGGAACGCCTTGGTGTATCCCCAGAAGAGCTGGAGGAGGGGGAGAGGGAGGTTTGGGCTCCTCTGCTGAGACTGCTGCCCCCGCGACCCGGACCCGGATAAGCGGAAGAATGGATGGATGGATGGATGGATGTTCACTCAAAGCTATCTCTCTCTTTTTTCTGATACAATGTGATGTACATATAGTATTTTATGGTAATGATAAATGAGCCCCACTGAAGACAAGAGTGTGGGAATAATAGGCACAAAAAGGTTGTTGGTGCAATGTTGAAACTGGCATTCGACACACAAAAGAGGTGTGACCTGTAACACAGCAGTGTCTGTGTATAATGTGACGCTTTACATACGTGTTGAGCTGTGTTTAGTTAAAAAACATGGAAGAATATTGCAATAAAATCATTTTCCATCCTTGTTATTGTTGATGTCATCCTCTGCAGAGTGTAAGGAGCTCTCAGGCCTCAACATTGGCAGACATTTTTGTTTGTCGTCTTTGCTGCTAGCTGCTATAAGCTGCTTTTTAAATCTGGCAGTTGTGGATCGTAGACATATGCCACACCCTGTCCTGTCCTGTCCTACACTCCTCTTATACAGACGTCCATTGGGTGCTGTTACTACCTCCACTGCCTCAGAGGTGAAACAACAATGATCCCCCCCACCACCTCTGTAGCTTTCATACAGAACGGAGAAGGGAAGCAAAGCAGAGGTCGCACAATACCGCTGCAAATAGACCTTCTCTGCACCACTTTATTTATTTACACTGAACACACCTACTGTACAGCAGAATGCTGCTCCGCTGTGTGATTTTACACAGCATGCTGGCATCCTGCAAGCAAAATAACCATGGCATATGCAGCAGCAGCAGCAGCTTCAAGAGCGTGACATTTCACATACAGTGTGCATCGAGCAGCACTTTGTAAACAAACAAAAAAATAAGTTGGCAAAATCAAGTAATTGCAGTAATTGTCACAGAAAATGAGCAAAGACCAAAGAGTTTCAGCTTGAAAAAATAATTCAATACATGACTTTCCTTTTAGGAAACATCCCACAGACCTGAATGCAACACAAAGGAAATGTCCCTTCCCTTTTTTGGTCATCATTGGAAGTTTAAGGAACGTGAATCAACCATTTGTCCTGCCACATGAATGCCAGTGGTGCAGGCTCACATCTTAAACATGACCTCATATGTGTTTATGTCTCATGATGTATTTGCATGACTTTAAATACATACATGCCGTTATGTACATTTACTGCATTATTTATGTGTCTTGTTTTAAAGGTTTTTTTTTAAAGAAATTGTTTCATATTTTGGGAAATTCACTCTTCATCAAGGTTAGTTAGATGAGAAGATTACTACCACTTTTCAGTTTGTCTGGTGAATATGAGGCTGGAGACAGAAGAAGTTTATCATCATTTAACATCATCACATCTTGACAGAAACATTTCCACTCCTGACCGTACGTTTGTTGTGCTGCTGTTGTAAAAACCCACAACTGAATGTGTGTTCATGCTGGAGAGGCTGAATCCTGTCCAAAACTCAACTGATCAACACAATCTTAAAAGACAGTTTACAGTATGTCTGCAAGCTTTCACTGCTTGCTCTAATTAAACAAAAGATATTATAGATGGTGACCTGGAGAGGTGGCGTGTAACACAACAGAGGGAAAAAAATGTATTCCAAAATATTCCACTTGCACTTTTCCACTATGCTATGCTGAGGTAATATTGTCTGTTAAAGCTAATACATTTATTTCATATCCATTTCCACATGTCCAACATTCCTTCAAATGCCTGTTTATCTCTCACCATCTCTCCCTTCTGTCCGTCCATCTATCCATCCATCCCATACGTTTGTCCATCACGTTTCTTTTCCAGAGCATAACTCAAAAACTGTTCATTATTTTGTCATGAAACATTGTACACACATCACTCATAACCTAAAGTAGTGCCTTTTACTATGGGATTTCTGTCATTTTTATTTATTTATTTTTGTTTCCATGGTTGCAAGTTGGATTTAGCCTCATTCTGGTGGTTGGTTTTGTTTATAGGTAAGCACTTATAATATTACAAATTATTTTTCAACAAAACTTTCAACACACAACAACCAAAGTACTGAAGTTGCTATTTAGGAACTTTTATCCACTGAATTTTTTATTCATTTATTTTTGGTTTCCATGGTTACAAGTTGAGTGGCATTTATTTCAGAAGAGGGTTTCCTTTGCATAGCTACTTTTTCAGTGAACTTTCTGTACAAACCTCCCATTTACTGGAGAGTTGTATTTCTTTAATTATTTTTATTTTATTTTTTTTATAACTTTTTCTCAGATAGGCTTCATAAGAATTGCAATTAAAAAGGACAATTTCAATAACTTCTTTCTTACTGTCTTTCTTCAATAAAATGCACCCTTTGCTGGATCGTGAGCATTTCATGCTTATTAATTGCAAAGCACTTCGAACTGTGGTGGAAATGTGCTCCATAAATAAATAATGTAACAACAAATATACCCAGATAATGAGATGTTATAGTGGGATATTTGTGTTTGGAAAAATAAAATCCCGTAGAAAAAGGAAACGGAAAGAGATCTAAATAAGTAAAAAACAAAACGTAATTTCTCGTTCGTTATAAAAGTATATAAAATTAAAATAATAATAAAATAATAATAAAAATAACTGTGTCATAATCGGATATGAACAAGGCCTTAATCCAATAATAACCCTCAGCTGTGATGCTGCAGAAATAATCCGTGAATTTCTGCAGACAGCTGTGTGTGAAACCGTTTCACATCTCGGCACCAAGTGTTCGCTCATTAAGAAGAAGGGAAGCAGGCTGATAGACTCCATCCTTTAGGCAGATGGAGGGATGATGGCAACTGAAGGAAAGATAAAGAGAGAGATAATTACAGCGTCGGTCCTTAATGTCATTAGTCTGCTGAAGCGGCTGGGAATCACCTGGAAACTCTACTAAATGAAAGAGAAACCAAAAGAAAAGAAAAAAAACAGACTGGGACTATTTACTGGCGTGTATCTCATGTTTTAGGCCGCTTTAAGCACCGACAGATCATTTCCTAAAGCCGCGTCATTAATTAATAACACAGTTTTAAATCGAACATAATCTTTGTTGGGTTTATTGATGAATAATATCAGACACTGTAAAGTAAAACTGAAATGCTTTTCTTTGGGCCTAATTGGATGGTGTGACAAATGTAAATAACAGGCCTTGTTATAAAACTGACTTTCGTATTTGAAGATACGTGAGCTAAATATTTTTACAGTGGATTAATTATTTAGACGTTTCTTTTTTCATTTATTCTGTTATTCCATAGGCTAAATGTTATTTCATCGTGTGAAGCTCTAAACCTTTGTTTTAAGGAGAAATATGTCGAACTGGTCACATTTACATAGATTACGATCTACAAAATAAATACTGGAACCAGTGAAAACACAAAAACCAGCATTAATCGGTTCTGATTACCAGCAGGGCATTATTGTGTTTTGTTGTGAACATACATATATTATTTTATTTTCATAGTGTCCATCATCCAAACCCTTCATATCTGCTCCTCTGAGCTGCCGGTGACAACATGAAGTCAATCTATGATTATTTATCACATATTATCTATCATTTATTTCTCACCGGGCTGCAGCTTTTGAAAAGAGCTCCGTCACATTTATCTCACCGCCAAACTCTGTCCTCAGTATTCATCCTGAATCAACGTCAAATGACGGCGTTCTTCGCTTTAGCAGAAAATGACTCAGGCCCAGGTTCAACTGGATATTCAAAATTCAAGTAGCCTAATGGGGAAAACAGGACAACCACCAGAAAAACCGTGACACCACGCGCCATGAGGATCATTCTTAAAACCATAAACTTAATATGGTTCACAATGATTCCTATCCAAAGACAATGACGTAAAGGTAATTTAATGTAAATAATAATAAAGTATAACAGCTAGTCTCCTGCAGTCTGTTGTAAATGTGTCCTTCATTCTAATTACAGGCTTTAAAAATATTTCTGAACTCTTCTCGGTCTCTAACCTATACGCTTCAGGCTCTCTCCTTAGATCCGGGGGGGTCCTCCTTCCCTCCCTCCTCCTCCCCTCTCTCCCTACCAAGGCCTACCTCGTATGGCAGCGGAGTGCGTCACGTGTTTTCGTCCTGTACAAATCTTCCAGCAGGAGAACGAATAGGAGCACTCCTATCAGCGGTTATCAGCGACAGTAAGAATCTCCAGATATACCCGCAGGAAATCCTACAGTGGTCCTGGACTGAAAAACTGCGTTCGATCAATTGATCTCCGATCAGTTGCCGAAACTTTTACGCATTAAAACGTGAAATTTGGAGCCGCTCCGCGGTGCTCCATCGTCCGTCTCTGTGGGAAGACTGACCAAGTCTGCGCTCCTCTCCTGAGGTTTGGACGGCTTCAGGACCGGACTGCTTTATCACCCGCGCGTCCTTATCTGGTGAGATAATGAACTGAGAGCCCTTGGAATTGTGTTGCTCTTATACGCAGCTATTATCAACGTTTTATATGATTTGAGTTATTATGATGGAAAATGCTATATGCGTGGTAGATATGGAAGAGAGCTCGCTATCTGGTGTGTTGTTTGATTTGGTTTCCGTTATGGTTCTGATATCAAGAGGCGGTGGAGCCGCAGGATATCTGGGGTCGCAGATAGTCGGCTCTATCTGCACAGACTTGATGGTTAATGTGATTTTAATCCATTTCACGTCAGTCACAATGATACAGGTGGGAATGTCTGATAATAGTGAATGATTGCTGAACTTTCACTTTTCTTTTTTTCCTGTAAGCCAATAATTTTACACATTGTTAAATTTATTCGAAGATTATTTCTCGGATTCAAACACCGTAAATCTTCAGCCTATAGCACAGATAAAATACAGATGCCCTTTAAACTTTGACGGATTTAAAGAATTAGTCTTTTCTTCAGCTCATTGATAAAATGTCTCTTTTTTTTCAGGGTTGTTTTTTCTCCCATAAAATCATTAATGTGGGAGTGGTGGAAGAGCCTTGGCGCGCGTGTCACCTCCACAGGGCTGAGACCTCTCTAAGAAACTATCCCTACTTTCTCCAAGCAGGACGAAAAGGTTGTGAAAATGTACCAAAGCCTGGCGCTGACGTCCAACCAGTCCCCTTACTCTCATGACACTGGGAATTACATCCACCCTTCGGCCAGCTCTCCGGTCTACGTCCCCACCAGCAGAGTCCCAGCCATGCTGCCAACCCTGCCCTACCTGCAGACCTGCGACTCGCCCCACCAGTCTCACGGCCTCGGTGGGCACCACGGATGGCCACAGGCCGGCACGGACGGCTCTTCCTTCACACCCAGCAGCCCTCATCCTCCGCACGGCTTCTCCTACTCGCACAGCCCGCCCGTCAGCAGCAACACCGGCCGGGATGCCACCTATCAGAGCCCGTTAGTTCTCGGAAACTGCGCTCGGGCGGATCAGTACGGAGGCGCTCTGGTGCGCTCGGTTGGAGGCTCCTATTCCAGCCCCTACGCGTACATGAGCCCGGAGATGGCGACGTCCTCCTGGACGCCGGGACCCTTCGAGAGTGGAGTGATCAGTCTTCAGGGACGGCACGGAGGATTGTCAGGGAAAAGGTCCAGTCTGGGTAAGCACAGGCCCCTAAACCAAATTAGTCACGATGGAGAGAATTTAAAGTCAACCCTGTAATTTATTTCCATAATTTTGAAAAGAGAGCCTAAATAAATAGGCCAAGAACAAATAACTGAGGGAAAAAAAGGAGTAAGAATGAAAATGTTATTTTGGTTATCATCAGAGAGCTAAATACGTCATCAGCTGTTTTGTTTTTACAAAACAATAATGCTGGTTTTATATTAAAATCATGTGCGTTCATGTTAACGATTTACAACAATTTAAAAAGTGTACAATTAATTATTACTCCTGCCCTCACCCTCAGGTCTTTCCCTCCTAACAGGATAAATCATATAACGATTTTCTCCGTCCATTTTTTTTTTAAATTAGTTACGTCTATAGCTTTTTTTTAAATCTCTAAATATCAGCAATAATGAACTGTAAATGAAATAAATTTGTATTGTCTAGACATCTTACAGGCCCACATTAATCGTTTGCATCGTTAATGACCAACAGAGGCCTGTGTCGGTAAACTGATGGTGGTGTGATGCGTTCAGAGGCAGAGAAACAAACCCACATTACATTTAAACAATACACATTCTGACAAAGAAAGGGTTGCTGAAATGTTAATTTAATCCCCAGCAACCGTCCAGTGTTTAGATGGCAGCGGTCAATACACACAGCAGACTGCAGCAGTCCGAGCAGTTATCACCTGGTTCAGCATTTATTTAGACGGTCGTTTGAAGTCGAAACGACGTGATAAATCTGATTGTCGGACTATTTATAAGAGCAGTTTGTAGAGGATTCGGCCTTTAGACTGTTTCACACCTCTCCGTCTTTTAATTAACAAATCCGTTCAGTCATGGCCTTTTATCTCTTGTTGGTTTAATTAAGGAGGAATTTAACATCAAAATGAAGCTTAAAATAACAGGATGTGACGACAGTGATGTCATATATACAGCACGACTTCTGTTAGTCTAAATATTAACTTTGACTGTAATTTGGACTGTAGTTGTTGTTTTAAGTGTCGCACAGAGGAAGCACAGTGTTGTTGTTTGTTTGTTTTTGTCCCAGCCAACTACAGCCTACATTTATTTTGAAAGTATTATTTTGTTCTTCAGCCTAATAAAAACCGCAATCACAAATTCAAAGGAAAAAACAAGGCAGCTTCAGGACAGCCTTATCCTGGCCGACCGGGGTCCTCCTCGGTCTCTCTGTCTCTAAATTGAAGGATTAGGAATTCTGGCAATTAATGCCAGGAGTCCGTCGCGCGTCAGAGCTGTGATGGATGGAGGGACCCCTGGATCCTCCGGGCTGATAACACACACCTCAAACAGATTCCTCCATCAGTCTGTCTCCCCATTGAATCATCCAGAGGGTTTGATCTCTCTCCGTTACAGGGAATGAGGGGGTTTAAATTCCTCCTCCAGCAATCCATCAGGCACTGGTCCGTAACCAGAACCCCGTCCGCGCCCCGTGGTTTAAAAGGTTCAGACGAAAGTCTCGTGAACATGAATGTTGTTTATGTCATTATGATCTCTGCTTCTTAGGCTGAATATTGTCCCAGGAAAGATTCAAAATTACAAAGGGATGGAGAGTAATATTAATAATATTAATATTTTATTTATAATTATTAGTAATATGTCCGATCATCGACGAATAGGTCGATAATTATCAGATTGCTCTGATTGGTTGTGGTTACAGGTTACCATAAAATGTAGAAGAATAACGTTGTACATTTTATTAATAATACTATTGCTGTATATTATTGTAGCACTTTAATACTATTGTAATCGCCTATTCTGTTTGTTGATTTTATAGCCAGTGATTTAGGCTCTCAGTGGTCTGGCTGGTGACGGGTTTGTGGGTAAATACTAGACTTAATGGAACTATTTCTACGTCTTCAGATCTGATGGACGACATGTCCACTGAGGGCAGGGAGTGCGTCAACTGCGGCTCGGTGTCCACGCCGCTGTGGCGCAGAGACGGCACCGGACACTACCTGTGCAACGCGTGCGGCCTCTATCACAAGATGAACGGCATCAACAGGCCGCTCATCAAACCACAGAAACGACTGGTAAGACCCGGAAGAACCGCACCTCTGCATGTTAACACGTAGTAAGGCCTGCAGCTGCATTCTGACTGATATTCAATTAAAAGATCAGTAATGGTGGCAAGTACACAGATGCATTTACTGAAGTACAATTACTGCTAATACTGCTACTACTACTACTTATTACTACTCCACAATCATCCTGAGGAAATAATGTACTTCTCAGTTTATGGTTCTTCATTTAAAACATCTGGATCTTAATGAATCATGATTCCAACCAGCTGAAACATAACAAGGTTTCATCACGCACCAATAAAATAATTCAATAATAATAACATAAAACACATAAATAACATAACACTCTGTGGGATCGAGTATTTTGTTACAAAGACTTCTGTACTTTTACTTAAATTGTGATATTTTTATAATCGAGAACTTTTTCTTTGCTGTTAACAAACCGACTTATTATGGTCTAATAAAAAATATGTCTGTTTGTTTACTCACCTTATATTTTATTATATGATTAACAACATTGTGCAAAAAATGATAAAAAGCCAAGAACATATAATCCATCTTTATGGGGAACATGTATGTGTATTTATGCTGCATGGGTAAAAGTAATGAAGTAAATTTACTGAAGTCCTACTGGATGATTATGAGGTACTATTTTATGCTTGCTTCTACATTTCAGAGGGAAGTATTGTAGCCTGTTTTTTGCTCCACTGCACCACCTCACAGCTTGTTAGAGTGCAGGTTAAGATTTTATAAACCATATGACGATGCATTGGGCCTGCAGCTATCTTTTTCTGACCATCAAATAATAGCATAGATAAAATGACGAAAAAGTGAAAACATGTCTAAGGCCCCAAAATAATGTCTACAAATTGTTTTGTTTTTTTCTGACCAAATGTTTAAAACCTAAAGATAATTTGTTTACAATAATATGAAACCAAAATTGTGGAAAATGTTTTAAAAGGAGAAACAGGAAATTAAGAATATTTGATATTTTTGCTTGATAAGTTCAACAATATATTGATTCTCAATAGGTTATTTTTTAACTGCTGATATTTTTGACATATGATAGTGGGGGAAATTGAGGCATTACGAATAACATTAGCGATGCTGATTTCAGTGTTCCTATAAATCTGACTGTAGGTGAGCCAGCAGGCATAATTCCATAATAGGCATAATATGCAGCTAAAAACAATCTAAACATATTTACTTCAGCCAATGAGGCTTTGTTCTCCTTGCTGTTCCTCTCTCTGCTAGTTTTGTTAGCAGAAAATCGCCAAAAGTTCTGGATTGAATTCAATGAAAATTTATGAAGAGGTGGTCCTTGGAATGGGGAAGAGGGGATTAGATTTTGAGGCAGATCTGGATCAAGGTGCGGGTCCATGCTTTGTTGCCTTAGTGAACGTATGCATGCTGTTTTAGTTAAGATTATTATTCAAACATGCTTTTTGTTCTGAGACAGGTCAAACTGTTTTCTGTGAAAGAGACCCTTTAGCACCAATTAGCATTCAGTCAAATATCAGTTAATCGACTCTAACACCCTGAGGGACACATAGTATGTTTACTTCTACTTCTACTTCTACTTGTACTTGAGTACATTTTTGAGGGAAGGACTTTTACTTTAAATGGAGTATCGTTACATTATGGTATATTTGGACTAAATCTACATATTGATGATACACCACAAGTTACATGGTAACACTTTATGGTAAGGAAACATAAATTATCATGACTTCATGCAGGAAAAAGCATGACTTCATTCATGTAATACTTGTGATCTACCAGTGATGTACTATACATGTATTAATAGTATCCCATGCCTGAGCAATATGTTAATTAATGGTATTAATGCAGACACATACAGTTCATTTAAAGCTCATTTAAAGAACAGGTTAATTAGTCCTCAGCTCTGTCAACATTGTCCCTATCTTGTTATTGCCAATCTGCCCTCATTTGTTTCATTGTTTTTATTGTTGTTTTTCTGTGTCAGACTGATTTGTTTGTTTTTTATATTGGTCATGTCTTTATCTCTGTGCTTCTGCTTTGCATGTTTCCATCCTAACGATGCAGCACAATGTTGTCTGTAATCCATGTTTTCTATTAACATTAGTTTTGGGCATTTATTTGTTTTGCATATGTTGTTTTTATTAGTCTTGTGTTGCATGTTTTAACTGACATTGCAGTATAACAGTGTTCTGAATGATGTCTCCATCAACTTTAATAGTTTCTCTTCCTTTTGGTCTGCACGCCAACAAATGATGAATAACTTTGCAATTGTAATCTTGTATTCAGATTTTTTGGCAACAACGTAGGTCTTTCAGTCATCATGACTTCTGTGCTATTAAAGATGTTCATGTCTTCATTTGAATGAGTTATGGTTTGTGAGCTCAGATGTATGTATGATATGATTGGGGCAGCTGTGGCTCAGTGGTAGAGCAGTCGTCCACATATCAGAAGGTCGGTGGTTCCAGCCCCATCCCCATCCCCAGCCCCTGCAGTCTACATGTCAAAGTGTCCTTGGGCAGATACTGAACCCCAAATTGCTCCCAGTATCTGTTCCATTAGTATGTGCATGTTTGTGTGAATGGTTACTGCTCCTAATGAGCAGGTGGAGCCTTCCATGGTATGAATGTTGGTGTGAATGGGTGAATGATGGCTTGTGTTGTAAAGCTTTGAGAGGTCAGTCAGACTAGAAAGGTTCTATATAAGTACAGCCCATATATAAAATTATTATTTTCCTAACTAAGTAACTGATAATTGCAAATAAGTCCAAAGAAGGTTTGACTTTTTTTGAGGTGTCACAGATATGAGGACGGCTAAGGAACAAAGGCTCCATACTTGTGATTTCACAACTATGCTGCAATTGATCTTCAGTTATTGATCAGTGTTAAAGACAGACCAGGACACCTTTTTATTTGAAAGGCTACAAACAAGATGATGTCATGAAAAAAGTAATGCTTTATTGACCATGATAACAAGTCAACAGATGTGACGGCTCAGTGTTTCTGGTTTGTCCATTAAACTGCAGGTTTACCAAAGAAGAAGACATGAACATCATTAATAACTCATGATTGAAATACCTCAGTTGTTGCATTAGTTAACATATTTTTTCCTGCATTAAGTCAGGTGCAAGTTATTATTAGTACATGTACATTCATGACGTACCACATGAATGAGTTCATGCTTTCTCATGCATGAGTCATGATCATTTATGTTCCCATAAAGTCTTATCAGGTACATTAAGTAAAGATACCAAATCCACTCTATATATGATTCATTCTGTGTATGTAATATATACAACAAATACAGATTTGTGCATATAGTGAGAGTTTAGAAAAGGCTTCACGGCTGTGTGTTTCCCAGGAACTCGCCTCTCTGGAGCAGCTGTGGCTGTGAATTGCCCAACGATCTTCTACCACTCGGTTGTTTTCTCTGTTTTTATTTGTCCTGCAGTGACCTTGCCCTTGGATGGGACGCTTTTAGACAAGGCTCTCTGCAACGTGACTTTCTGCAGTTGCATGGTGCAGATAGTCACACAATGGTGTGAGAAAGAAAAAATATTTGATATGTTGTCTTTAAACATTGTCCAACTAATGCATTTTGGCATGACTGCAGTATGCGGAGAGATAATTCATCTCTGTTGTACCAAACCACATGCTGACATCGTTCTAAATGTTATGGAAACATTTTAATCCGTTCATTCAAATGTCATTTATTTCTCCTCTCCACCTGCAGCAGACTACATCTCGCCGGGCTGGTCTTTGTTGCACAAACTGCCACACCAGCACCACAACACTGTGGAGACGCAATGCTGAGGGAGAGCCTGTGTGTAACGCCTGTGGCCTCTACATGAAGCTGCACGGGGTAAGGTCACATCACGGGGTCCACTCATTCAAATCTGCTCTGATGCTTTATTTGGTCTATAACGTCTATTCAAGCCTTGCTTGTTCATAGCCTTTCTCACAGCTCTGCCGCAAACTTCTGCTACAGTAGGGAGCAGTTATTTGCACAGTGTAAAACCTCTCCAAGGGCATTGTGGTCATTGTTATCAGAGCGGCAGTGTGGGAGGGGAGCCTGTGTGGGTTGTCATGACACTGTGGCCTCTGGTGTATCAGGAACTGGGAGGTACGCTGGTCTAATGTGTGCTGCTCTACTCACTACAGGTGCCCAGGCCTCTGGCCATGAAGAAAGAGAGCATTCAGACCAGAAAACGCAAACCCAAGATGCCAAAGAATAAAACCTCCACCGGTAGGTTAAACAGACGAGGACAAAGGGCAGAACGGAGTGTTGCAATCCCTCTGAAATACATTATCATTGTCGATATTTTTCCATCTAATAATTAAATGGACTGTCCTGTTGATTCTGTAGGATCCACCACGTCTGACACCAGCTCCCCAACCTCCCTCTCAGTCTCAGAACATGCCTCCACCATTAAGAGTGAATCTAACATGGCCCCTTCCCCCTACGCTGGACAGACCGTCACATCTGCCACTCAGGTAATATTTTAATTGATTTTAACCGTTATTCTAAGTCTTTATTCTTTAAATCAAAGGTCAACCACAAACAATAGCCTTTACCAATATTTAATATTTGATATATGTGTATACTTCAGTGTCAACAGTCTGCTGGTGATGACAGACTCACCCATTCATTTAGTGGGCAGTATAAAGTACATACTGAGTTTGTGTTCAGCAGGCTCAAATTCACAATAGAGTTCACCAACATTGACACGGCATGCCCTCAGGACCTGTGTCAGGCTTTGGAGACAATTTGTGCCCAAAAAGACGGTTTCCAAGACACTGTGAACGAAGCAGCTGTAAAATATTGGATTTTTTATTCTTTTTAATTCGATTCATTCCAAAGGTCTAGAAGAGTCCCAGAGTCCCCATCTGATCACTATTCCAGTTGAAAGCAGAACCTAGTCATATGTTGTGGGTAATCTCTCTACAGTGAGAAGTGACTTTTTTGGCTCATGCATCACGGAGCAGCTTAATGAACTGGGCTTAATCCCTGATGCTGTATCCACCTCTCCTAAGCCTCCTTTGACAAAATACCTGTTTTGTGTGTTTTTAATACAGTAAAACAACTTTTTTTTATCTTCTCATTCACTGCATTTAGAAACTTAGTAGAACACAATAGAACCCTTCAGAGATTAAACAATCAGTCAAGATAGTAACCTGAATGTTGCAACAGTATCTCTGTGGTACTAGCAGAGCTGTGATGCTGCATTCCTCCTTATTTTGGACAGAAACTGCTGTGCAGTGTGGCAACCATGAAAAAAATGAGGGCAATCTGAATAAAACTTAATATAGTTCTATATACTGTAGCTCTGTCTGTGTGTGCAACAGAGACTTCATTTTTTGTTTGTTTGTTGCCTGAAATCTTTGAAGGCTCCCAACATTTACACATCATTTTGGGTTTAAAAATTAATTCCATTTTAATTCCATTTTAGTTTTTATTCTGTCTTTATGTTCTGATAACTGTTTTTAAGGCATTATCGCAACACATCTTCAAACAGCCCACACTATACTGAAAAAAATATCTCAGTTGCATACTTGTATCTTACAGTGCTGGATTTGTACAGTTCATTAAATAGTAAGAGATTCAAGGGTCTTGACTTAGTTGAGTTTGAGTTTGAGTCTTTATTTTGAACATGTAATAAAAAAAAATTTTTTAAAACAACAAAATAACATTTAAATGTACAAAAACAAACAAACATTGAATTACATCACATGTCCAAAAAGGAGTGGGAAGAAGTATAAACTTATCTAATCCCACCCCTTCTCCATTATTCATTAACTATTAATTCTTCATATGCTTCCGGTGTAATATATATATATATATATATATATATATATATATATATATATATATATATATATATACATATATATATATATACATATAATATAGATATCTATAATATAGATACATACAAATATATACGCTATAAATTATACATATATTATATAATACCGATACATATACTTGACTTAATATATACGGTACACACAGAAGGTATTTTACATCTGTTTTCACATATAGAGTAGATCTTATTAATGTGACTTTCATGTGTAAAATTAAAAGTGACCTCTTTTGAACATATCTTTGCTAAATTGAAATGTCTCTCCCCCCCCCGCAGACGGCCTCTCAGTTAGACAGAATAGTATCAGGACATGTGGACATAAAGTACGAGGATTATCCCTTTACCCCGACCTCCATGGCCTCACAGAACTCCTGGTGTGCTCTCTCTCAAGCATGAGTCAACCAACAGGACTGCAATCACTTCACCATCCTGAAACCATTCCTGACGCTGGAGTTGCATAAACTTGAAAATGAGGCTCATGGAGTCAGTCAAGTATCTAATGACTACATCTTCAGGCTCACTTGACCTGAGGACACCTAATTTACTTGACATATTATAGACTGTAACACACTGGCTCTGCAACTGACAGGCTCAACATAGCTCGCCTGGACCATGTTTTAGCTCAACAAGGACACAGGGTACCCAGACTGTAGTCACACAAACAGAACGTATGTATGAACAGCACACCGATGTGAGAGGTGAGCCGGAGCAAAGAACACAGATGGACCAGGACGAACACTGACCCTGGGTCTCCTGAACACACATCCACCACACTGGTTTTTCTCAACAACAAGAGCTGCCTATAACCACAAGAAATCTCTATTTTTGGAGAAATACACCAATGCAAAGACGAACAAGTGGAATGTAAAAGACATGGACGTAGTAACCCTTTTTATGGCTATTTACTGATTTTCATTGGTGTCTCTGGGGTTTGATATCACCTCACTGTGTTTTCTAGCACACAGTAAGAACAGTTTTGTTATTGTCATCTCAGAAAGAAAAGGGGGAAAAAAGACAGAAAATACCTTTTTATGGCCGTTGAACATGTCTCATTACCAACATGTAGATGATTAACTTTTATAGACACATTATTTATGTTGAGATAAGGACAGTTAAAACTCATGGGGGACACTAAAACCAGCCAGCCTCTCAGACGCGTAGGTTATATGAGTGATTTGTTTTCACAAGAAACAGCAGATATAAACTGCATCTTTATGATTCATCTAAAAATCAGGACCAGTCGTTGTGATTCTGACATCATGGCTACATATCAGAGATTCCTCATTTTAATATTTGACATTAATGGAAGTGCAATGACTCAATTTTTCATTTCAAAAATTGAAGAAAAAAAAGTGTAAAATTATTCTAAACATAATAATCTAAATTTATTTTTTGTCTGTATGTTTTCAGTATGTAAGTTTATTGATATAATGTTCTGAAGACCTCTCTCCTCTCTCCTCCTCTGGTTTTTTATGCTCTTTGGAATCTGTTGAGGTTAATAAACTGATTTGCATTTTAATACCTTGACTTTTTCCTTTTTGAGTGAATGTCACAAATATCTTCAGGGTACTTGAGATGATGATGTCGTTCTTGTACTCAGAGAAAGTCAGCGGTTCCCAGCCTTTTCTCTGACGTAGCCTCTGTCTTCATCCATAGGCCTATCAGATGAGTTCAATGCTTCCTTCATCAACACCACCCAAACATGTTGTTATAAAATGATTAAAAACATAACGTTATTTAACACTGTTAATTGCATAAAAGTCAATGTTGTCACAATAGTTGTCCTGCAAATAAATTGTTCTTTCGGCTGGTTTGGTCAGGTTTACATTTTCAATATAATCGGCCTGACTGAAACTCTGTTATCCTACTTTTAGCAGCTTTTTATCCTTTAACTTTTACTTAAGTATTTGGACTGTTTATCCACCCCTTAGTTAACTATTACAAGTGTTTTCTTGCTCCATTTAATTGTTATTAAAAAGTCTTTATCCATTACTCAGCAAACTATTTCAAGTTTCAAGTCATTACATTTATCTATTTTGACTCTCGATTAGCAATTAGCAAACCTCTTCTTTTTTTTTGATTTATCCATCAATCCTTTGCAGGGTTGTGAGAGTGATACCCTGGAAAGGTCACCAGTTCATCACAGGGCAAACACAAATAGAGACAACCACCCACACTCACATTCACACTTTCAGGTCCCTTAGAGTCACCAATTAACCTATACTGTGGACTGTGTTTGGAAGCTGGGGGGACCCACCGGGGCCTCGTGCACATGGCAAACAGAACAAATGTTTCCTTTGCATTACGACAACGTTGAGGAAACGATCCTGGTGCACATGGATTCATCAAAACAGCTGAAAACGCTGCAGTATGCATGCATCTACATTGGAAGAGTGTTGATAAACTCAACAGTACAAACAAAACCAGACAGTCTGATATTTTTACCTCCGCCAAGGAGGTCATGTGGTGTGTTGTTTGTCTGTTTGTTAGCAGGATTACACAAAAACTGAAGCACAGATTTGCATGGAATTTTCACCAAACATGGACCCGAGCGTATCCTGGAGGAGATTACATTTTGGTGATGATCTGGATGATTGTTGGGCCTTGGCAGAGGTTTGCGGTCTCAGAGCACTCTTGTGTTTTAGTTGTTTTTCTGTCCTCGATTGGCTCTTAGACTGAAAGTGTAATAGCCATGTGCAAACTGAGAAGAGTTGTGTTTTGCCAATTTACGCAGTGACTGAAATGATGGCATTTTCAAAAGATCACACTCTGGAACCCGTTTTTTCAAAAGTTAACATTTTCAGGGTTGCAAAACGAGTACGTATGTGTAAAAACAACCGAACTATTTCATGTAACGTTGTTGTGCGTTGTTGTTTTTCTAAATATTTTGACTCCTGCTCAAAACTTAAACTTAAAATCTTTTGGGTGACAGACAATATTTTCCTGTTATCCATTTTGGAGTATAGAGGTAAACACATCAGTAATGGTTTGCTGATGCTGTGCCCCCCCCCCCAAAAAAACAGCATCTGAAGCCTAAATACATTTCAGCCAATTTCTTTCTTTACATTTTCTGTTCTACATTTCCAGTAAAATCTGTTCGACTGATCGACACATGGTTACATTCTGTGTTTTCTGATTGAGTTTTCAGTCATGTATACGTGTGCGTGAATTTGTGTGTGTGTGTGTGTGTGTTCATGGAGGGTGTGTTCTCCCTGTAACTTAAGCTGACATTGTCGACCAAAGGTTGTGTTCCAACTCTACTTTATGGCAACCAGGTCCAAGTTGGCTGTACTGTTGAGAAAAATACAGGCCTGTCAGCTTTACTGCTAGCATGGCGACATGCAGGCTCCAGTGCACCAAGAACACTGCCCAGCTTTATGACCACTGGCCAAGATGTGTCTGTCTTATCTGTTGGTGGGAGAGGTCTGTGGCAGTGCGATGTGAAGATGCAGACGCATGGATTTTTCAAATCCAGATTCATACATTATAAAACAGAATGTGGTGAATCTTTTTGACATAGACTGCAAAGAGCCCAAAGATATATTATACATTATATTCAGCATCCTGCAGCAAAAGTGACCTGCAGCAAGACGTAGGAGAGGACACACAAAACTCAGCATTTTGACTTCAACATTTGACTTAAAACATAGACCGGTTTTATTTCTTATCTAGAGAATTTGATGATGATGATGATGATGACGGACAAATATATGTTTACATACAAACATATTTGTTTGTATGTAACCAACAACAACAACAACAACAACAAAATGCCTGAAAAATCAGGCATTTAGAGGTTTGGTATCTATGAACATGTGCAGTTTAGTTTTGGGTTTCTGGTTACAGGGCTATGACTGTGATTTTTGATAAGGTTTGATTGAAGTAAAGGATGATGGGCCTTGGCGGAGGTATGTGCTCTACTCACTGCTATTCTAGTTTGCGTATGTGTTGGCAACGCCATGGGACTAGTAACATGGTGTATGGAGGAATAATAATCTGTGTGCTCTGCACATAAGTCTCAGAGAATTAAAATTTCTACAAAGCTACAGTAGCAATAGGCTCTAACTAAACACACACAGGCCTATGATTTCTAGTTCTTTATATTTGCTAAAGAGAAAGCTCCTCCCATCACAAACAATTCTTATGACCATGTTTACACCCAGTTAATTGTGAATCGAAAGGCAGTGAGGTCACTGTGTGACAAGAGCATGAGCGGTACCCACCCTGGGATACAAAGGTCTTGTGTTCAAGTCCCAGAATGATCATTCCCTACTATTCATGCTCTTCTTCTCTAAAAACATGTGTTGACTTTTGGTTTTATCAAGTGCCTGTTGTGGTTGTATTTCATCTTTATTCTCATGAGGGCCACATAGAAAGACAAACAGCCATCCTCACATTCACGCCTGTACGGTCAATTTAGAGTCACCAGTTCAACTATATTGCCAACTGGAATAAATTACATGTCCAGCTAAACAGAGGAGTGCCTGGCTACAGACTGCAGGAACGCTGCTGAACGTTTAATCCCATCCAGCATGGTTTGATTGGTTAAACTGTCAAATTTGGGCGGGTTTGATTGTTAATGATGCTAAATCGCTAACCCAATGGCTAGATTGGCACCCATTAGAGCCCATACCTGCACCCATGCTGAACAATCCTACACAACAATGCCCCATCGCTCCACAACGTTTTGTAGAAATCAGTTTAATGACTTCAATGGCGAAAACAATTCATATGGTAGTTTATACATAATAGACAGAAATGTTCAAACATGACCAACCTTTCAATGTAAAAGAAATGGAGTAATAATGGAGATTAGGATTATGGAAATACCAGAATAACAACAGTGTGGATGCTGATTCACTCAGAGTGACAAACAATAGTCACTGACTAGTCATTAATAATAATGCTGTGTGGGGGTTTGCTCTATAAATTCAGTAATTACTGTACAGTGCCACTTAGGAGTATATGCAGTC
>CM075195.1:27483898-27498898 GCA_037577475.1 Chaunax sp. Z400
CTTGAAGCACACAAACATCACACTAGAGACCAACACTGCTCTATTCTATACATCATTGTTCTTTAGCTCGCTTTTTACAATGTAAAATCATCCTCTCGAATGACATGTCTACACTTCAGAGTAAACAGACAAAGGTGGCTTAGAGACGGGTCGTCCTTTGTCACGGTTTCGTGATCTCTGTGTAAAAAGGTGCAGTGATTCATTTTACTCCATGAGCTCTATTCTACCATCCTATTGAGATGTTCTACCCTGTTCATGACGACCAGCTCATTTACAAAGACAGATCTGTGTCTATTGGTAAAGAAACACACATCTTCAACATTCACAACCGGACATCAACGAGTTATTTTAAATCGGCTGATCGTTGTAACACATTAATACAGTCAATAACCGAGACTGTGTATGAGGTTAAATAGAGACTATTGAGCAGAGCTGAACACGTCGTCAGTAGTCTTAAGTTCACAAAACAAGCAGGGCAAAGGTTGTGTTACAATAAGGGCTCATAAACCAAAGTGCATCTTACACACACACACACACACACACACACACACACACACACACACTCACACACACACACACACACACACACACTCACACACACACACTCACACTCACACACACACACACACACACACTCACACTCACACACACACACACACACACACACACACACACTCACACACACACACACACACACACACACACTCACACACACACACACACACACACACACACACACACACACACACACACACACACTCACACTCACAGGGTAATTTCCAGATTGAAATGTATAATTTTAGAAACAATACTGAATGCACAACTTTGAGAATTCCATTTATTTGATCGTTTTTGTTGTTTTACTGTATCTACTGTATCTCTGTCTGTCGGCTGCATTACAGTCTGGAAGGTGTCTGATTGGTCACCATTGTTCTGCTCTACTCTGCTCTGAGTATTGTTACTCAGCATGCTCCTCATTCCTCACGTGTCTGTCTCTTCCTCCCACTCATTAACCTTTCACTGAACTAACCTGACTCACCCCAGTACAATTCGACTGTTTTAGGAAACTGATTTTACATGCATGTTACACTGCAGTCATACTAGAGCGGTGTCCATTAACATGCCTGAACACACAACAGTAACGTTATATCCATCATCCAGGGGCAAAAGTGGCCTGTCAATGAGCTGCAGTGCTCTGCTCACATCTCTACTGCCCTCGTGTTAGCAATGCGTGCAGCATTGCTTTCCAGTTGTGCGTCCCATGCTTCTTCTGACTCAGCTGCCCGTGCACGGCGCTGGGCCTCAAGCATCCAATCCCCTTTGGTAAGGATATGTTTAGGCATGTTAGCATTGGCAAAAGTGATCTTTAACAAAGATTAAATGCACAGTTAGTGGTTAATCTCTGAGGTTTTGATTACTTCTTCTACCACTTTCTTTAATAATATTCAAATTCATGAGTTATTGACTCAAGTCTACACCAGGGAAATGAACTCTTACTCATGGGGACACAGTTTAACATGACTGGTGCACCCGACTAAAAGGGCCTCAATCAGTTATAGATTTATATAATGTTTAAATATAAACAATATTGAATTATACTACTATTCTAACACATTGTACCCGAGATAACTTACAAAAATGCTGGTTTCAGTCCTCCTTCCAAATGCTAGATATACAAAACACAATAGTGTCTGATGTCTCACAATACATGAGCCTCTTATGGTGATGTCTGTGAAGTTAGATGAATATTTTCTGCACTACTGGATTTCATATGACAGCTCTGTGTGTTGTTCTATTTTGCATGACGTGTTATTGAGCATTAGCTTCATAAACTACACTTATATCTTTCTGTTAGCATTTAGGAAGTGCAGATAGACACAAAGGTATTGCACAGAAATAAACAGTGGTTTTGATCTAAACAGAACAAACAAAACTAGAAACAAAATGAAGGAAAAAATAAAGATGTTAAAGTCGAATTAAATAAACACATTTAAAAATAAAAACATACAATGCAGTATGGAAGGCTCAGGGTGTGCTGAGTAATATCTGCTCTCCTGCTCCTTGCTCCCCTCTCTCCCTGTCTCCCTCACATGCTCTTTGTTACATGGCAGTTGATCTCATCCTTCAGAGGGTAAGGAGTTTCCATTGGTTCCCCAATGCATAGATTCTTGTTCGAGTTAGCTGTAAAAAATAAAAAGTAATAAAAGCTACTGGTTGAGTGTCACACACATAATATATAATCATAATGTCACACCTCCATGCTGTGGTACTGCCTGACTGGCTCACTGCATTTATACGAATGTCTATTCGGCTCTGTTACCGCCTCCGCTGCTGGCTCAGGGGCAGAACAATGACATCCACCCACCCCCACCCCCCATTACACCTTTTTAATGTTTATACAGAACAGTGAGGTGCAATAAAGGCAAACAGTCCCACCTTGAACAGGCTGTGTAAAAGGGGCTATTGAGACGAGAGTGGGTAATGTTTTACCACAATGATGCATTCAGGTCAATTATTTTATACCCTGCTGATGAATGGTGGTTAAAAGAAAATATTAATGATAGAATAAGATGGAGCCACATTAAAATATTTTTACTGACCAGGAAAACATTTTTTGTCATCTAAAGTTTATTTATCACATGTAATCATATTGTGTAAAATCACAGTGAAAATGTAGTAAGTAACAAATATATATTCTATACACTAAAGCATTATATACTCTATGTTTATATCACCCAAAACAGCTGGTGTTGCAATAGCGTCCTCTAAGATCAGCTGATTTTTCCACAGCTGCCACAATATAATGAATGTATATTTATAATAGAAAGGCATTCGGAGAATGCAGATCTCTACCGAGGCTGCAATGAATTTCCTGGACCCTCATCTTAATCTGAGCCCAACCCAAAATCTAATCACCTTTTCTCCATCCCATAGACCACCTCTTTATACAATGTCATTGTATTCCTATCAGAAGTACGTAAAAAGCCCCAAAGTAACAAAAAATATTTAACCAAGGGTGTCAAATACTATTTTAAATATTTTAAAATCAAAATTTTAAAAACATAACTAACATGCCCACATTGAAACCATTTGGTTGATATATTTGTTTATTGTCTGTTAGATATTGTGTAAAACTGCAATATAGAAATAAAAATAAAAACAGTTTACTTAAATAAGAATACAGATTATTTTCAGTAAAATCATTTAAAACAAGGAATACTCAAAGTTTGATGTATCTTAGTATCTTACAACGTATTACTAGCTGCTGATTAATCATCATGTAACCTGTAAATACTGCATGTTATCCAGCTGACAGTTAATGAGTTTATATATGGTTGGGTTGTTTTATCGCTAATAATGTTTGGAAGCTTATGTGTTTATGTTGAATAAATGTTGTAAAACATGTTAAATAAACTACATAAAATCATCATCTGAAAATGAAGTGGTATTCATAGCTGTCAGATAAATGTAGTGAAGTAAAAGTATCACAAGAGGAAACACCTCATGATTGTATCAAAAACCTGGGAACTTTCCTCCATCAGACTCTTATTGTGTAAGTGTGTTTACTTTTACTGATATTCAGTTATTATGATTATTATATTATTATATTATTATAATTGTTAGTAATAGTAGTAGTAGAGGTAGCCGAGGTAGTATTCAGGATACTGTTATCACTCATAAAAACATCTGTCAGTGAGATGGATGACAGGAACATGGAGAGTTGGAGTGTTCTCCACATTTCCAATGCGAGGCAGTAGCAGCATATCTGTGTGAACACGGGTTGGAAAGGATGCAGCCCAAACCGGAAGCAGCCCAAACTTTGAAAGCAGCTAATAGCAGTTGGCAGTGAACTCAAATGTCTTCAGATTGTAGAGACAGCACAATGTTTGGGAGCTCCTTATCATCAGATTACAGAACCACATGTAACAGGGACGGTTAACTGTTTGTGTTTTGTTTTTTTGTTGTTGTCATTTTAATCCATTCTTTACAAAGAGCTGCTCAACACACATGTTCGACGTTTCACCAGACCCTGAAGCTGCTGTGTTAAACGTCACACATGCTATTTAAAATCACACACCAGCGCGGTGTTGCTCCGCCCCCGTGTTGTTCAGCGTGAACAAACAAAGGCGTTGAAGAGGAGGGACTTCACTGCAGCGCTGTTGCCTCACAACAAGGTCCTTGGTTCAAGTCCACCTGAGGACCTGGGGCTTTTCTGTGTGGAGTTTGCATGTTCTCCCCGTGTCTGCATGGGTTCTCTCCAGGTTCTCCAGCTTCCTCCCACCACCAAAAACATGTAATATAGATGAAATGGTGTCTCTAAATTGACTGTAGGTGTGAATGTGAGTCTGAATGGTTGTTTGTCTTTCTATGTGATGAACTGGTGACTTGTCCAGGATGAACCACGCCTCCTGTCCAAAGTCAGCTTGGATAGGCTCAAGACTATGACCCTACACAGGATAAGAGGTTACAGGTAATGAATGAATGGGTGAATGAATCATTACATAGACTTGTAATGTAACCGTGTTATCAAGTAACACAAATTCAAAAGTTCTAAAATAATGGACCGACAGAAAAGGATTTTGTGGGAAGACTATCAAATGTTCAATTTCAATGCCGTATGAGTTGGTTTATGTACACATTAACAGAACTGACAATATGGCAAGTCTTTATGGTCCTGAGGCAGAAAAGCATCCTCACAACATTAAACTGGACACACTTTGGATGTTTTTCTGGATCTTTTGTGACTTCCTCAATGAGCCTTCACCAAACTCTTGGAGGAATTTTGGAAGGTCTTCGGCCACTTCACTACAGGTTCATTACAAGACTCAAAATCAACTAGACAATGCATTCAATGATGTTGTACTGTAGTGGTGCAAATTCAGCAGCAAATGAAATTACCAAAAGAAAATGGTATGAGGAGAACATGGTAAGTGAGCCTCTCCTACAGTAGAAGCCCTCAGTGGATGTCAATAAAAAACTGTCTTTAAAAAAATATGAATATGTAGATTCCAAAGTACCGGTAACTGAAAGGATTAAAATGTAATACATATATATTAAAGTATATATATATATATATATATATATATACTTTAATATATATGTAGTACCAGTCAATAGTTTGGACACAGTTTCCCATCCACTTAAATGGGAAACTGTGTCCAAATTTTTGACTGGTAGTGTATATATAATTTATTTTATTTTATTTTATTTTTTATTTTGTTTGGGGTCTCCTTGACACCCTGATATAGTTCCCAAACTTTTAACCCTAGTGGTCCATGGTCAGTGTTTACTTAAAGAAAAATGATGTAATGAAATAATTTCTCAAACTAACATGGGATTATTGCTTTATAGGTGGAATGACATAATGGGGAAACTGCCTTGGTGGAGGTTTGTGCTTTATTTGTGTTCTATAGTTTGTTTGTATGGTTGTTAGCAGGATTAGACAAAAACTACTTCATGGTTTTCATGAAACTCTGTGAGAGGGTTAAGCCGTGTAGCAAGGACGAACCCAATACATTTTGGAGTGTATCTGGATAAAGTTGCTGAATCAGGAATCTTTTTTCCACTTTTTTGAACATTACAAGATGAAGCTTTTAGACTGTTTTTTTATACAATAAGGCATTGTCCCAAAGAAGACACCATTGAATTTTGGAGTAGATCCAGGGATAGCTAGCCAACCCTCTGATGTTGTGTCATGGAACAGGCCTCTGGCTACTTTTGGTAACCTGAGTATCTAAATAAATGTTAACACAGTGACTATGTAGGCAGGTTCCTCTTGTGAATCACGACAAGTTCCACGAAAGAACAAGCTCTGTTGCACTGGACAACATATGCAAAGGTCTAAATGATCAATTGAGGGGAAAGATACACTAACTATACAGTCTGGCCCCACCTATTTAACCCAACAGCCCCACCCAGACAAGCTAATTCGAGAGCAATAGGTTATTTGAGGGGCACCGTGAACTCTCTTCAGCTATACATGCTCCATTCATACTTTTATCTAAAGTCAACAATACTCACCCTACAAAATGGCAATACTGCATAGAGTGAGAACAAGAGAGCTTACATACTGGTAAATGTTTCATCGTGTGTCTGATGACCTTTTTCCTTCAATATATTTTCGTTGCAAAGAGAAAGAACGACTGACTCTGCAGACAGGCACGCACATGTATTTATTTTCCCTGAGCAAAGACCATGAATCACACAATCTGCTGATATTATTAGCTCTTAACACAGGTTGGCTCTATTCGCAGACTTATTCTTCCATTTTTAGGACGAAAAACACGAGACAACAACAGGAGAAGCAGAGCGAGGCCTAAAATAAGCTAGAAAACAACGGGGTGATGGATTACTCTGAGAAACCCAAGAACGATGACTTCCGTGACCGTGAGTTTGATTGTTTCCTTGAGAAAACAAAGGTTACAGGAAGCGGAGGGGGTCAAAATCTACTCTTTAAGGGGACATCATGGACAAACCCTCCTCCGTTAGTGGTTCCTCACAGCACACACATGCTCTTTTAGCGCACATTGGTATCCATATGAATGATCATGTGATTACTCTAGTCTACACTCACACTCACAGCTAATTTATCAGCCCTCAGAGACATCTGCCTAACACCAAGCTCCATAGCTCTGCAGCACTCCGTAGCACTTCATCGCACAAACCAGCCCCTAACAGTAATAACAAAAGCATTTGGCACTGGCATCCATCCCCAGCTGTAGACTGTGTATACTATATACACTGGTGTAATATTTATTGTCAGTTGGCCCAAACTCTTCTGTAGAATACAGAGTAAAAGTGCCAGTGAGCTAGATTCATGTTCTACACCGTGATGCTTTGTCCAGATTACTTTCTCTATAAAAATGTCGTGAGTGGTAGAGACCTGTGCAAGAAGCACTTTAGGACAAGCAGATGGTTCTGTGTATCATATATTACCATCTCTTTAATCTGAGAGACAAACTACTGAGGTGGGTAGTCATTTTGGAACTCACGTTTTCTAACATACTGTACTTGTCATGCTGCTTACGCTACATGGTAGGCCTTACGTTGATTCGCTGCTACGTCTCTCATACATTATAATTTAACAGGTCATATTACCACCTGGCTACAAGCCAGCTAAGCTATCTTATTAGCTTAACTGTAGTGTTTTGTTCTCATTTGAAAAGGTCTTGGTGTCAATCATTGAGGTTTGAAGTATTTCGTCATACGAAATTGTTTTAAAGCACCTTTTGCATCCAGTATTGCTTTCCTTGATTGGCAGTCCTTTCGCTCAGAGAAAAGTATGTATCCATTTAATTCCAAATTTATTCCAGTAGAACCAGGAAAAACATTTCTGCACTCTTATGTAAAAATGATGTACTTGGACTGATAATTGTGGGATAGATGTCAATGTAGAAAAATAATTTTAGCAATGTTACAGCGTCTCTCCTTTCACATCTCTTCCTAACCGTTCTGTGCAATACAAACTCATTATAAACGCATTATATCTAAAACAGTCAAAACATTCAGTGAAACACAAAGTGTGATTTTGTGAAATCCATGTAGCCCATTAAGTCCCAAGTCTCACAACCGTTTAAACTTCAAGTCAGATTTATATGTGAATGCATTGTGAGGCTATATGGCCCCAAATAGGGTTGTGTTTTAGCTGCATTTACATCAGTTTATGGGACACTTTTTGCAAACATACCACACCATTTAAAATTTGTATTGATTTTATATCCTATGTATTTTATAGGATAGCCCCCTGAGATGCAGCATCTCATTTCTGAGGGGGTCCAATATACACAAATACACATACAAACAATACAGCATTACATTTAAAACACTGCAAATACACAGATACAGATGTTTTGCTCACCCACATACAATACACACAAATTAAAAACATGAACAAGTTATCTTAAAATGAGAATACAGAGAAGTCCTGAAGCAATGGAAATATGTAATAGATCTCAAAAAGAGAGGGAGATTATTCCAGTCAGATGGAGCTTTGTACTGAAATGACCTTCGCCCAACTTCTTTGGGAATTCTGGGGACAAAGAAAAAGGAATGTTGCACATATCTGATTGGATATGACAAACTGAATAGAATGAATTCAAATAGGAGGGACAGTTTAAGTGATTACACTTGAATACGAATTGAAGCCAATGGAAATGCCTTCTAAATTTAGGCTGTAACCAGTTAAGTAAATCATACATTAAGCAATGTTGAGTTGCATTACAGTTGCATTTATTCTCTATATTAGAATATTCTGTTTATGTTACATCATTTGACTTCATTTTGAAGCAGATAGTTGTCCTGCACTTTGGAACTTTGCAAACTTTTTGAACCAAAGAAATTTTTTTTAAAAAGAATTAAAGTGGTTAACTTGTTTACAGTAAATGTATTATCTAATGGCATTTTGTTATTTGTTTGCTATTTATTTCCAGCAGTTTCAATATGCAACATAGTGCTGTAACACCAGACCTTAAAAACCATAGAAGGGTAAAAGCATGTCTGGTATGATGTAAGCAACAGAGACAACTTAAATTGAGTTGGGTGTGTTAGATTTTAGAGTGACCAGCGTTGACAGTAGTGAATAGTATTGGCGATGGGGTGCGCTCAAATCAAATCTGTTTAGGGCCCCAAAAAGGGTTGGACCGGCTCTGTGTTGGTATCCTTTGGAACAAATGTTCATGTAAATATTGAACATTTAAGATGGCTTGCTGTGTGGTTAACTGTACTAACAGACTGTCTGTTATTACAGTCCTTAATTTGTCTGTCTGTCCATCCATCTGTAAACATTTTTTTGTCTGGGACATAACTCAAAAACCATTGTTGGAGTGGTGCTTTTTGCTGTTTTTGAAATTTCATACTCTCAGAAATATTAACCATTTTTCAACAAAAATGTCCCATTCAAACATCTGGACAGAATGTTAAAAAATCCCAAAAAGTTTAGTTTTTCATTCCTTGTCGACTGACTTTTGGCTGATGGAGCATGTTGAATGGGTGGTGGAGCCCATCGGTGAAAGAAATCCCTCCAGCCTTGTTCATACAGAGATAGAAAACAACGCCACAACAAAGTCACTTCTCTACAACAACTTTGTTTGTTCACACAGAACACAAAAGCGTAAGAGCAACCATAGAAACACTTTTTTTTATGTCATGTCATCCTGTTCATATTAGATACCAAAGGCAAATTATGGTTCACACATCTTTATTCACCTCTTAGCAAAAAAGAAAAATAATTTTTGTGCAAATTATTGGTTGTCTTAGTGTTTACAAGTCAAAAAGTGTTGATGGTGAGACAGAGAACAACAACAGTCAGTAATGTATGATCAGCTCCAGCATTTATCACAGCGTCACATCTCCTTTGCATGGAATTGATAAGATGTTAATCTGGACTTGTAGGATGACATGCCATTCTTCCTGCAGAGCTGTGACAAGTTGTTCATGTGTTGCTGGATCAGGATCTCTCTCTCTCACCAGGTGATCCACAACATCCCACAGATGCTCTATTGGGTTGAGATCTGGTGAATATGCTGGCCAAGGAAGGACAGCAACATTGTTGTGGTCCAGGTAGGCTACTCCTGACAGACATGAGCCACATGTGGTCTGACATTGTCATGCATGAAGGTGATGTCTGATTGCTGTATCCTGGGAATGACATGTGGACCTAGGACCGTATCTCGGTAACAGATAGCTGTCAGTGTACCGTGGATGTCGACAAGGTCTGACCACCATCCATTAGCAGTGGCTCCCCACATCATGACATCACCACCAAAACGATCCACTTCCTGGATGTATGCTGCAGGATAGCGTTCCCCGTGGTGACGACACACACGCCTACGACCATCAGCTCTGTCAAGTTAAATCCGGACTTGTCACTAAATGTGATCTGCCTCCACTGTGCAATGAGCCATAACATCTGTAACATCTGTGCTACATGTGTCTGCAGAGTTCCGACCATCAGCATCATCAGCATCCCAACTGCCTGGTCACATAAGTTTTGTGGAAGTCATGACACCATCAGTTGTTTCTCTAGGACATTAATCAGACCCAGTAAATTATCGCCTCGGCCAGGTGTTTTCAATCATGCAGAAAAATACTCACCAACATCATCATTTACTCTGAAATGCACCAATGACTGTTATTTCTATGTTATGACTAAATGATGGTTATTCATGATTTAACATGTTTTGGTTGTGGGTACTTAAACAAAGTCATTTCTATGTATCACATGTTTGTTTGTTTTAGTAGATTAGGGCTAGTGAAGGAAAATATTGGGTTTTAAAATTATATGTACTGTTCCTCAGTATATATACCACACAGACATGCAAACTCCATCCAGGTCCTCAGGTAGTTTTTAACCCAGAAGCTTCTCGCTGTGAAGCAACAGTGCTACCCACTACACCACAGTGCCACCATGTAAACATTTGTTTTTTAAAATGAAACTTTCTTGTAGGACATTTCAAGTGCTCTTGCAGGCCCTGAACGCCACATGGGCCCCATGCAGCCGCTTAGGTTTCTTATGCCTTAGGCCATCCCTGGGAAAGCCCACCACTGAATTCTATCTGTGAAAATGAAAAATAAAAAAGTGCATTACAGTCAACCTAATTTTTGCTAAACCCTTCCACCAAGTTTTGTGAAAATTAGGTCAGTAGTTTTTCTGTAATCCTGCCATCAATCAGCAAACTGGACCAAAAGCATAACCTCTTTAGTGACAGAGTGTCTGGGGAGGATCTATATACTCCAATCCTTTCATCATTCATTTCTATTTCTTTTCTTTATTTCTTGTTTCCAAATAGTACCAAACAGTTTTGAACAGCTCTGAATGGTGAGTATGCAGCTTTAGTTCAAACTTTCCCCTTCTTCCTTGCGTAACCCCATGACTCGACTTGGCTAAACCCACTGCAGCCAGTCAGTCTTTGGTCTTCACATTCTTTCCCTCATGAAAATCAATGAAATAAATAGGGTGCATCTCAGCGCAGGAAACAGAGGGAGGCGGCTCTGCAGGTTATCCAAAGTGCACATTCAGAAGCTCAGACAGAAACACACGAGCCACAAAGACTGATGAAAGTAGGGACTGAGAAGTTAGGGAGAGGAGGAGGAAGCAAGGCGGCTGACAAAAGGCGGGGGAGAGAGAGAGACAGATGAAGGTAAAAGTAATGGAGGAAGAGAGACCAGTGGATGAACTTTCAATGACAAGACGGAGACTTAAAAATAAAGATCTAAACAAAAGGAAATCACAGAATAGTGGGGCAAGCCATGAGATGTGTGTAGGATAGGATTCTTAGCAAGCAAATCAGATGATGAAACCATAGAGATGAAAAATAGAGAAAAAGAGTGAAATACTCTGAGTATTAATACAGGTCAACCCTATCAGCAGACAGAGGAGGGGACAGATTAGATGAAAAAAATTGGGCTAAAAGAAGAGATAATGGAGAAGGATGAGAGAGATCTCTGCATGCAGCGCTTTACAATGACCATAATGATCATTATTTAGTGCAGCGCTTAGGTGCAGGGGCAGCAGTATTGGGGATGACCTCACCGACATCAGAGGATCAAACACAGCACTTTAATCTTCAGTTTGTTGAACAGACAGAGAAAAGGCCACAGCAATGCCAGGGCATTGTGCATTCTGGAGCGGATGAAGAACAGTTTAGGAATATGTTGCAAAGAAAATTTAATAAGGAGATCATGTTGGAACAAGACTAAGGCTGTGATTAACTCACTATCCATACTAAGTACGAATAGTTTGTGGACTGTGTGTATGTGAGAAAAGCCTGGATGTACTAGATTATTAAGAATATCTGATTATGCTAGTTTACTGCACAAACTCAAGCTTCCCAGAATGCATTGGCAGTTTTAGGGAAATTAATGGTGAGCTGAAGATTTTGGAGTTGAGCAGCCTCAGGACTGCCGTTGAGCGTAGCTAGCTAAGACCCAAGCCTTTTTTTCACACAGAGATTACGCAAAAGCGCCACAATGAAGTCATTCTCTTCAATGTCTTTGTTTGGAAGAGAAGTCAAGGATGCAGAGATGCTTGAGTATAAATCTGTGTGTTATGGTATGCTTACATTGGTTTAGTATGTAGTCGGCAATACATTAGAATACAGATACAGCTATGCCAGAAGCAAGGCCACAGACCCTGACTCTGCACTTGATAATTTTATCAAAGTTAGGCCTTTTGTAGTTAAAGCCCTTTAATCTTTTCAGTCGGGTGGGGGTTTTGCAGCAGAAGATGGGGGGGTTGTCTATGAAGAAGTTTTATTTACTGACAGGGGGTCAGTTCTCCTGAGTCGGCAAATGATCCTGGTTGTTTAGGTCCACACCATGAAATCAGATGCAGTACAAGTCAAAGGTTTGGACACTTCTTCCCATTGGGGTTGGGTATTACAGTGATCTATTGTGTTGCCTAATATTCATTTTACATTGTACTTGTCTAATTCTATGTTCTAATTCTAATTCTAATGACATTTCAATCAGTCTCTCTGTGCTTGGTGTTTAGAGCTAAATGGCAAATGCAAACATTTACACACACCTTCCCATTCAGGTAAATGGGAATTAGAGGTGTGTGATAAAACAGGTAAAATGGTATACATTGGCACAATGTTCAAGTGACTACGTTTCGCTTCACATTTCACAAAAGTGGGTACTTTTAGAAAACTTGGTTAACACTCAGTAACCTACGTATTTGCCCCGGAAGTCGTGTACTCAGTGTCTTCCTTTTGCATCGGAAGTCATACATTCGTGCATCAAAATGCAGATGAAGGATTTTTATCGGACTTCACCAGGTCTGTGGCAACATTTTGTTTTAAAGAAGTTCACTAAGGATGGCACAGTGATAAAAACATGGCAGTTTGCAAAGGTTGAAAGATGGGAGAGAAATTCTAGGGCAGAACATCAAATTTGACGTCTTGTTTGCGTGTCGGATGTCTAAGTCGCCTATTGCTGTCAAATGAGAGTAAAAACACCAGTAACAAATGTAGGGTCACACATGGTAACGCTGATTAAGTTGCAAGGTTTATAATTAAAGATCTTTGGCCTTACAGGATCAATCCATTGGACCACAAATACAAAGTATTAGACAAATAAAATCTATATCGACTGGATGATGGCACTAGAAACTTCATGGATCCCCAGATTTAATACAATGCAACCTGAGGGGAAATAGAATGTCTATTTTGTTCTAATAGTAGGTGAGTCTGAGATGGTGGGATTCACTGCTGAACCCTGCAGAGAGCAAGGAGGGTACACCTTGATAACCCAGGAGATGCCACCACTCACTTCGCTGTTAAACAGAGTCCAGACAGCATTTCTCAGGAATGCAGTTAAGGGATATTAACAGCTCATATATAACAGACAGTCCAAATATTTCACTCAGACCCCAAATTATTCACCTAATAGTGGCACCAACTGAAAAGTCATTGAAAAGTCAGTAATTAACTCTGAAGACCGAGCTTGTCTGGACAAAATAAAAATAAAAAAAGTAGTAGGGGTAAAAAGCAGGCTTTTTATTATTCAATTGCACTTTGGGTCTGAAAGTATCCCATCAGCATTTACATCCGTTTTGTACTAGAAAGTATGGGCTAGAGTTGCTTTGAGATTTGTCATTTCTTGACATATTTGGTATCTGATAAGATTTGTTTTTACCAGCATTTTAATCATTGAAGATGTTTTTGAAAAAATGTCAACTTTACAAGGTTATATTAGATATGCAACCCTCACTATTGTTCAAATAATAAAACAATGAGGAGTCATGCACAAAACTTTTATTTTTAGTTGACCTATTCCTTCAGGATTCATAGACTCTTTGAGTTTAAACAGTCTTGTTTTGAAACTACACCATTAAACTATGATTGAACCACATTAAGCTTTGAGTGGATAGATAACGTCATGCCAGTAAAACCTTCTTCTGTTGTTCTGTTGTCAGCTCACACTTCCATTTGCTCACATGAAGGTGTCACAGGTTAACCAAGGTGCATGAGCCTTTTCAGCCCAGCAGACAAGTTCTAAACGTGTTCATGTGTCAGTGAAGAGCCTAATTCCAAATTTAAATCAAACTGTAACCTCTTTGATTGAAAGTACACGTTTTATGAGAATAGCATTTAATTGGTTGTTTCAACATATTGACAAATGAACATGTTTTTCAATATAAAGCATATTGGAATTAAAATGTTATTGCATTTGTGTCATGTTGGTAGCTTTTTGAATGAAAATATATGTTTTAATTGTGGGGGAATCCATCAGTAACTTGGCTTGCAGCCCACACATTGGACCCAGCTCAGAACACAAAAAAGAAAAACAGTTCTGGAGTCTCTTACTTAAGGAAAGACTGGGCAGTAGTTCATCTGTGAGGAGTTGGTGACCTGCAGGCCAAACACGAGGTGATAGTGTCTGTGTCTGCATCCATGAGTGTGAGTGTCTGTGAGCATTTGTTAAAAATACCAGCAGACCCTTGGAGCCTCAATGCCGACCATCGCTGACGCCACCCTGACTTCGATTGCAAGGTGGTGCTCTGAGAATCTGAGGTCTGTACCTGGCACACATCACTCTGCACCTCTCTCGCTTGCTATCTTTCTCTCTCTCTCTCTCTCTCTCTCTCTCTCTCTCTCTCTCTCTCTCTCTCTCTCTCTCTCTCACACACACACACACACACACACACACACACACACACTGCCAACACTGCCCCCAATGATTTCCATTGGTGTTGCTCCATTTCCTCCGTATAAGTTGGCTTTCAGAAAATGTGCATAAATACTTATGAAATGACTGCATAGCATGAACTGAAGGCTCCACCGTATCCATATATGTCCTTATGTCATGTCATTAAGTTGCTCTAATAGGAGAGGCCATCATCAATAAATAAAAAAGTATTTTCTTGGCAAGCAAATGTTTCAAGTATGTTTGATAAATATCTATATCAGATCGAACTAAAGAGTAGTTGTGGAGATATTGTATGGCAGCAGCATCCATACTGCCTGACCTCCAGTTCCAAGGTGAAGCTATTGAAGTGGA